>JAHPZR010012605.1:57500-71877 GCA_019787425.1 Platygyra sinensis | reverse complement strand
TTCTCTCTCCACATAGACATGTGTTCTTCTTGAGGTGGTGAGTGCAAGTCATGCTGCTTGGCCAGGAACATCCATATCTCACCTCTCATAGCTTTGGGTACCCCTTTGAAAACGCGGAATCAGCAGTAATTAAAAAAGGCATTAATGTAAACACGGGAATTAAGCATTTGTTACTGTCAGGTGAGATTGGAAGAGCATCCTGGTTCTTTAGCGTGTGTTTGACATGCATTGTACATGCACCCTGCATGTGAAACCAGCAAGAGTATTGTAATGCCCCCATGGATGTCTAAAATCATCATCATTACAACCCTGTTTAACTAAGGCCCTGTTTACATGGAGTTGGGGGAAAAACAGGTAGGCGAGGTGGGCCTAGGTGGGGTAACTCGCCTCTCCATACAATCTCTCATTTTTATTTCATCATGTTTACATGATAGGTGGGGTTGCCCAGTCTGCCAGGTAGGGTAACCCTGTCAGCAGGAGTCACATTTTGGCCTGTAAACATCTCAAGGTGGGGTAACCCCCCTAGCCGGGATGGAGTTCACGTTACATGTGCAAGTACACCTGCTACAGACAAAAACTCCATAATTCATCCTTAAGTCCTTCTTCCACTCCCTTTCTGGCTGAGCAGTTAACTGCCTTTGGCAGAGGCTTTGCATCAATAAATCAAAGGACTCTTATGAGCCAACTCATTCGTGTCGAATTAGTGAATTTATGAGAAAGTGAGGGCAGTAAAGTTTTACAAAGTCATGATGACGATGCGTTTACAGGCATTCTTCAGGTTAAGAGCAAAGGTAGCTACTCAGAGGCATTAAGTGGACCTAAGTGTTGCAATAAAGATAGTGTTGTAAGAGAAAGAAAGCCGGGCCTTCGTGGGTTTACTTGCTGTTGTTCGTTTATGAGAAACCACTTTAAGTAAAGTGTTTGTTAGCCAGTTGTCATATTTGTTACCGTATAATAAATAAGTCTGGAGGACAAATGGAGACTGACAAGAAAAACTGTTTTTTTTACGTCCGAAACGTGTCAGCATTCGATTTTATAACTTGTACCTATTGTGACCCAATTGTCACGCAATCACCTCACAATCGTCGCATTCTTGGGGAATGCACTCAGCTTTTTTTAAATCTTGAAACGTGCACTTTAAATGATATGAAAAAGAATTCATACAATTCATTCTTACACCGTTTTAAGCTTTCAAGGGGTTTTCGGACTTGAGCGCGAGATCTCTGTATTATATAAAATGGAAACTCTAGTATTGCAATTTGATCTACGTATAACACATTGGAGATGGCACTGGTTGAGGTCACACTTGAGCTTTTTTTACCATAGTAAACGAAAGTTTACCATGGTAAATGGGTTTTTCAATGTGACCGGCTTTTTTCACTTTACCATGGTAAACGGAAGTCTAGTCTGTTGCGTTAGTAACGGCGGTAGGATGAAAGCAAAGTTTACTATAGTAAAACAATCTCAAAAAGCATGGTTTATCGCGCATTTATCTAAACTTTGTTTAATTGGGTAACATCTTGTCATGAATTTTGAGAAGCATTTCGTGACTTAGCTGAATTTGCGTGCGCCCGCTATATACATGTGCTTTCGATCTCCTTCACGCCCACTCTTTTGACTATCAGCTAGTGGAATTTTGCGACTTTTGGAACGTTCTTTGCCATGTCCGACAACTTTTCGCGCAGTTCTCGGAAAGTAAATTTCAATTTATTCGTTTGAAGTAAAGCTATAATTTCGTGAATAAGAGGAATGAATATGTTCATTCAGAAATCGACGAACACTAATTTAAAAAAAAGCGATTTTCCGTTTTTAGGCCATGACAAAATAAAAGAACCACAATCGAAGCTACAACAGTTTCACGATCCATGGCGCAGTCACGAAAAATTAATTAAACTCACGCGAAGAAACTCGTGACTGTCATTAACTCGACATTTGAGTAGCACTCTTGTGACAAGGAACCATCTGGAAAATGTAAAAGTCAGCTAATGCGTTTTACTGTGGTGAACTTTGTTTACCTTTTTTATACCATTGTTAAGGGTTTTTACCTTAGTAAACGGCTAAGTGTGAAGAAACCTGGAAGGTTACTACGTGACAATAGGTAACTTATGTAATCAAATGTTACCACGTTTCTAACGAAAAAAAAAGCAGTTTTTCCTGTCAGTCTGCATTTTGAACCTAGTCTGCATTTTGTACTCGTTCTGCAGTCTGCATCTTGTATCTTAAGTCTGAATTTTGTACTCGGTCTGCAGTCTGCATTTTGTAATCACCATATGACCCGGCCGTATGACCGGTTTTTATTACGAGGTTGCCCGTGAAAGCAAATTTATCCTGAATGAACCAAACTCCACCGCTAAATCTTCGATTAAAAGCGGACATTAAAAGCACAATCCCCACTCAAAATCTTCCCTTTTATAAAAAGATGAAATTAAAGGCAGTCCGCTGATCCTACAAATTGTAAAGGAACGCCGCAAAGGACATGTTTCACCTACCACAACAACTTACGCAAACGTGAAAACAGCAGATTGTTATCGTTTCTCTCTGAAATTAAAAAAGACCTTCTGCAACGCTAATTACCTCACCGGAAATTAATTTGTTGCTTTAACCTTCCAGTATACCTGTTATCAATAACATTTTGTATTGCTTATACTACTGACAAAACCATTATCGATTAATTAATCACAAACAGTCTTTCTTTGACAGAAAATAGAAAACAGCCCATTGTGAAAAGTTCGTATAAAACTATAAACTGCAAATGAATTGTACACTGACTTTATTATCACTCACTACACGTAAATCTTATGTTTCAGTGCACATACAACGCTCATGCAGTGCTCTGATAATGCTCATTTAATTCACTTCACGGCTGGCAAAAGTCCAGCCTTCGTATAACTGCGCTAACGAATAAGTAAATTAGGCCTTTGTTCCACCGTGTGTGCGACTTGATTGTCGATATAAACGTTTATGTATGTGCGGACCTTAAATTCGAGGTTAAATAAAGTCATGTTATGTTATGTTATGTTATGTTATGTTATGTTATGTTATGTTATGTTATGTTATGTTATGGACGATATGTTGTTATTATGAGTTTGCCCGTGAGCGCAAATTTCTGCGATACAGTAAAAACCCACATACAAGAACATGTGTTGTGGGGGTTCAGGCTGATGTTCTCATATATGGCCAGCGGTAACACCCCAACTATAAATATCGTTTCTTAACGCCTCTCAACGCAGGAATGTTGAGATGGCCAAGTGGATAGCAAGTTTGCCTTGAAATCCAGCCACCGAAGTAAGGCCGAGGTTCGAACCCCCGGGGCGCATTGCCTTGTTTCCTCCCCACCTTTACTTCCGGTTAACTTCTGCATAAATTAATAAACATTTAATTTCCGTCCACGCCGATTAAAAAGTCCACGCAAATTCCCGGATGAAGCCCCAACATCGCTATAACTCATTCTTGCGCATGCGCGCACGAATGAGTTAAAAAGGTGAAATGTTGCAGTGTTAGCAGCTAGTGAGAGGAAAAGAACACTGACTGCAAAATGCATTGTTCACTCAATAATTATTTTCTCTGTTTACTCTGTTTACGTGCTTAGCGATCATGCAACAACCCCAAGAAACTTCACTCCAGGACCCTGAGGTTGTAACTTTGCATGTAAACGCAGGCTATTTCTCGACCACGGATAGGATCTGGGGTGCCCCACCTCCATGTAAACAAGCCCAGGCTATGTATTGTTATATTTCTTTTCTCTTTTTTTAATTGATGTAATTTCTGTAATACTGTTTATGTTATGATGTTTGTAAATAGTGCATAAGAATAACAAATCTGAAATCTGAATCCTACCACAATTTGGCACATTAAGAAGGGTTGGCATACATACCAGCTTTAACTGCATCCAGCAATATTTTCATGTCCACAGGTTCATCTCCTTTTTCCAAGATCTTGTTCCAGGTTGCTGCTGCAGCATCAGGACATACTGACAGCTCATTGTATGCAAGCTTCAGCAAATTGGCTTCAATGAAATTTTGATTCACTGAAAAAAACAAACAAAGAGTATTGTCTAAGAGATTATCATTATTTTGATAAAACTTCAGCATTACTTGCAAAGTAGTAAGATCCTAGCTGCAAACAATATTATTAATGTACATGTGCAATGATACTGTTTGTTAATCAAAAGAAATATTTGGTGGGGTGGTACCTGGCGTGCAGTAAAACTGCTGCAGCAACCATTTTTACAGTGGTCTACTGTATCTTGAACTGAAAATAAGGAGCAAGACAAAGAGAGTGGCCTAGACACAGCTGTGTACATGTACCTTGTAGGGTCTTGTTCTCCTTTTCCATTCTGATGAGCAGAATTTGCTCCATGATGGCTTTTCGCCAAAGAGCCCTCAGTTCCTTGGATGACTTTTTGCGTCCCACCATTTCTGCCCATGATGCACTCTGGGGAATGCCCATTTCTGGATCTGACAAATAAATACAAAAACTGTGCCTTAAGAACCACACAGAACTTGAGCACCCATTTCAAGAACATTTTAGTACAAGTCCACATATCTTCAGAGACAAATACCCTCTACAGGTTGCCTTGACAAATACACTTGCGACAACCAATTCCTCCATAGGGATTTATTAATATATAGATTTAGGTCACCCTAAAAGCGGAGCTCCTGTAGCCTGATTAGGCTAACCCAG
Source organism: Platygyra sinensis (assembly GCA_019787425.1). Lineage (NCBI taxonomy): Eukaryota > Metazoa > Cnidaria > Anthozoa > Scleractinia > Merulinidae > Platygyra > Platygyra sinensis. Next base: position 67,194 of record JAHPZR010012605.1, on the reverse strand, counting down.
GATAAGATTGAATCTTGAACTGAGATTTGTAACTTTGCGGTGAGGTTTTCTGTATATTGTTTGGCCTTCTATTTTGAGTTTAATAATCACAAAACCGATAATCAAAACAAAAGCTGTAAACAAAAAAAAAATTGTAGAGAAGAAACAGGTTTACTTTTAAACCTGGATTAGTTAACAGATAACTTGATTTGACAGATGCCAATTGATCATAACGTGGTGTCATATATCAAAAGCGTACACTGTAAACCAAGGCTGCATGTCTCTGTCAACCTATTATTTGGAGAATGGCGGCCATCTTGTGTAACTCCACCGTTGCCATCGTTGTGCATATGTGCCCACGAGTAATACCGCTAGCCATGATCACCATGAGAAAATCAACTCACGGGTTTCCTTTTCTTTCTTATACGAGTATATGGCTCTGCTTGGCGGCCCTTTGGGCTGCCGGAGCTCTGCTATGAACATTACATATGTACATTAGCAGAAGAATGTTGATCACTTTATCACTTTTACACCTCACCTGGAATTGTGTCTTTGGACTTTGATGGTGTGACTACACTGTGGAAAATTGTCTGCCACACAACAATTATAATAGGAGAAAGTTTCAAAACAAAATACTTTTATGAAACATAATAGTGTACTAACAGTTTGTTACCTAGAAAATATATAAGCATTTTAAAGTGCACAGAGCCAATAAATGACATGAAATTTTCACCTAAAGAAACAACTGACCTGGATTGATTTGATACAAAGTTACACACGTATGTCACTGTTCCTAAAGTGACTGAACGTAACGCATTCTGCTTATTTTTGTGCATCAAACATGCACCAGGTTTCTCAGATACTTTTTTGGTCCGGTAGCTCCACACGCCTTGTATTGCAGCTCCTATTCAATTAATCTTTAACTGAATGAAGGCGGAAATCAACATAATGCCACTTTCTTCAGACAACCCTCATAACCTACTTCAGGATCCATAATTGTGACCAGGTGGTGACCAATGCGACTGAAAATAGAGTGTTGGCAACCAGAGTTTTCAGCCCAGTTGCCATTAGGTGACTTACTTTTAGCATCTTTTAGCATCTTGGTTTCAGTTTAAATCGAAAAAATTTGTGTTTGGTTTCAACCAAGAAACTTACCCTTTGTCTCTTTGAAGTTTTAAACTTCCATAGAAAATAATATCGATCAAAAATGAGAGTAGGATTACTGTGATATAACCCCCAAAACAGTTCTAATCCACGCACTGCAATTGACATTTAGTGTCACCAGTTGGCACCTGCCTTGTAGTGGCATTCATAACTGCTCCAAAGTTTTACTGCAAGGGGGCATGCCTAAAGAAATAACTATTCCAATTCTACTTATTTTTTCAAAATCACATACCTGTCTGTAGCCATATGAGCTATGCCTGCTCAGCCGTCTGTGAAGCGGTGTTTTGGTTGGCGTGCTGGGTGGTGTCACCGTGGTTCCCGAGGGGCTGCTTTCCCCTCCTGTCAGTGGAGGAACTTGTCTTGACTGTTTCTGTGGTGTGCTTGTCAATACATTATCTTCCTTGACTGGCATTTCTTTCAATGGTGACATGGGTGAAGTGGGGTTAGAACTCTGAGGGCACTGTCAAGTGTTGCACTTCTCCTCCTTCTGAGACCTGGTGATTGCTTAGTTGGTTCCTAAAAATAAATCCATGACAACTCACTTATAATTTCCAAAGAGCTTGATTCAAGAAAGGAAGACAAGATTGTGGCACTGTAAGATGACAACAAATTGTCATGTACAAGCCTTATTACTGGTAGGCACTTGCATGCAGATACATGGACACTTTTCTGTTTAATTAAACGACCCCTTGATTCGTTAGCTGCATTTCACTTGGTTTCATCAACCTAGACAGTGTATTTCAATCAGTGCTTTTAGTTAACATAAACAGAACATAAAAAACCTGGATGTTGCACTTGTCATTTATTTAGTATAATACACCCTTACCCCTGTGGATCCCTCTTCTGTCAATACTGTCCTAGCTCTCGCCTGTTTAGAATGATAAGAAAACAGCACAGTATGAACATGTACAATACAGAACTTGTAACAAACTTGAAGTGTTTTTTCTTTCAGGTTCCTGTGACTTGCCAAAGAACAAACATTTCCTGGATTTCACTTAAACAAAGACAGATCTTAACTAGTCGTGTTCACATGAAGAGAAGGACTTTCAGTATAATTCTTCTTGTCTTTGTCTTTTTTTTTAATATTTTGTAAAACATTATGGAATTGCACCCATTAAAACATGTCAATTTAACATGTAAATTAGCTTCCAAAAAAAGTTAACAGGGCATGCATACCTTGACAAAGAGATGTTGAGAGATGTCAGTCATTAAAATTCCGACTGTACATCAATGTCAAAACCATTGTTCCTGAAGTCTATTCATTGTGTATCAATAGACATAATTAGGAAGGCCATCTCAATTTAAATGCTATTGTTGAGAAAGAGTATACATCATTTAAATTTAATAAAGGCAAGAACTTTGCGTAAACAAGTCCATAATAAATGTGGATTGGACCGAATGAATTAAGTTTTCAGTTTGCCTAGAGACATTGGCTATTATATCGATTGGTTAAAACTTAGAATACGTATGACAAACAACAGAAAGTGTGAACAAATGCGGACCAAACTTCTTTAAAAATAGTTGATACTTAATACCAGAAAAAAGTTTACATTTTTACTTATCCTTTTTGCCTTCCTCCTTTTGTGAGATCCAGTTATTTACCACACAGCATGATAAAAACTGGCAAGCACAGCATTTGAAGCTACTTGACAAAATGGCGCTGGCAAACCAAAGTGATTGCTGTTTTCCTTCTCTGAAGGATTTTCTAAGTGACACCCAGTGCAGAAAAAATCCATTGCTCTCACTTCACCCTTAATGCGAACATCAAAGTCAAAACAGCTTTTTTAACTTCTCCCAGAATCGTGCATATTTTCACATGGCTTGTGTTTATTTTCATGCCATGGTCACTTGGTGTGTCTTTCATTAGTGAAATATTTTTCACGTAGTTTTGCATATTAAGACAGCTCCACTGACATATCAACTAGACTTGGAAAAAGCAAAAAAGTTGAATTTCTTTGAACTCACCCAGAATGAAGCCCTTCAGGCACTATTTATAAGTATATTGTTTTAAGCTGGAAATTTTTGCTCTCTGATGCAACAAATTGGGCAAAATCAATCGAAAAGGAGCAGCATATTTACAGGCTCATAAACTGAAAAGTAAAAATCTCCAGTACAAACTGATTGCATGTCATATTTGTACTTCCTTTCTCGTATGTTTCGAGCTTAATAGATTGTGATTTGATTAGAATTAAAATATTTGACAAATTTTCCAAGTTAATGACCCAAGACACCTAAACGAGAGGTCTACATTGCTGACTGCATGTTTGTTGTAAAACCAACTGAACTTCACTGACAGTTTCCATAGGCAACCCCAAAATAAACCATCCCCATTTTTTTAAGCGAAATTGGCTGTCTTTGTGAACAGTTAGAAGCTAGAGTCGAGTTCCATTACCTATACAGTTGATTCACACTACTATTCCGTACTGCGTTGCAGAGTTCGTTTGGAAGTTGGGTACTAGGTTACAAAGTAGCCAATTACATGGCAAATTAGACAATCAAATTGCGAACTACTGAAGTTCCCAACTTCGGCCGCACGTTTACCAACATTATGTACAGAACTGTGTGGAGATCTTTGTAGTCATGGCAATGACATATGGGGTGCTTACCATTATGCCAAACTGACCGGTCAGAGATCAGTGGGAATACCTGAGGAAAATAGAAAACTGGGCCAACCAATAGAAATGGCTTTTGCCACTTTAAATTCTTTTTCGGAATTCCCTATTTAGGGCAAAGAACTGGAACAGGGAATTTCAGTCGGAATATTCCGACCTAAATATGTGGACCACCTCCAGAGGTTATCACAAATATTCTGGTCAGAAGAAACCGAAACGGACCTTTCCATTTGATTTCCAGCTGAAATTTCCGGAATCTTTAGCATAATGGAATGCACCCATGAACTTACCAGTAATAAGTTTACGGAACTGTTTAGTGGTTAACTAGATCATAGCACTTTACAAGTGAATGGGTTTACACGCCCTTTGCAGATAAAGCTGATTTCTGAAAAGCACTTGGAATTGACGTTCTGAGGAGCAGATTTGACAATGGGCATGAAAAGCCTGCTCAATTACCATATCCAAATCCTCCAGCAAACTTCATCCTTCACAAAGTTTGCAAGATCTAAAATTACCTGCAAATATCACTACCTGATTTTCAGACTTGACTAAAATTAAGAATTTTTCTGACTTGTTTCATGACACCTTATGTTTTCAATCTGGCGACAGCAATTCTTTTTTGGGTTGCTGGTAAGGAAACACCTCAAAACAAGAGTCACAAATGTGCAAAATAGCCCTATGAGCAAATAAGATAGATCAGATATCATTCCTCTCTCTTTCAAAATAACAGTAAAATCACTACTTACCCTTTTGCTTATGAAACTCTCAAAGGAGCTTGTCAGAGACTTTCTAGCTTTTTGCAGTAGATTAGGGCCTACTTTGTCCTTTTGACATTGTTGTCCCTGGAAATATAAATATAAAATGATGTACCTGTTTTAAATTGAAGGGGTGAGTGGAATAAAGCCCTAAGTGACTTTTGGAAAATTTTGAGGCAGTTAGGATTGAAATACATACCAGCAATTTTCACAGTTTACTCTGGTTTTAGTTATTGTTTCAAAAGAACTAGTCATTATTACTAGTTCCTTTTAGATAATAATGAAGACAAGAGTAACCCTTAAGTGCACCTAACCCCAAAAATTTTTTTTCGCTAAAACAATAAAGCTTATTTTGTGGAGTAATTAGCGGCAAAAATTTTTCGATTTGGTTAAATCCTCGAATTTCTGTGCCCCCTCGAAACCGAGTTTCGTATGGTTCACGACCGAGCATAAGGAGTCTGGGGAGACTAAAGCCGTGACGTCACTTCGAGAACGAAAGCTTCGGCTGTCCCAGTCGGGCCTTTTACTCTGTGTGAGCGTGGAAGCCTTTTTGCCGCACAAGTTTTTCGCTGGGGGCTCCATAGTCGACAGATTTCTGTTTTTATCAACAATATCTTCTACTTCGTCGGATTCTGAAATGAGCTGTGACTCAGAAGACTCCAAAATTTATTATATCGCTGAAGAGAATGACGACTCGCATTGTAAACAAAGCAAAGTGGATAGTTAAATGATGACGGCCGAGCTGATTTATATGCTGACAACTCTCTGGCCAACGAAGAATGGATAGACAAATGAGGTGGATGCTGACAAAGAACTCGAACGAGCTCTGATGGACAGACCCGAAGGCAATGATATGGAGAAGTCAAAGAAACTGTAGCGCGTGGTGGGTATATTTACTAAATTCGCGCATTCTTCGATCTCGCATTAACATACTTTCGTATGAATAAAGTCAAGTGCGTTAACTTTCTCAAATTATTTTAACTTCACTCGTTCAACGTAGACCAAAATGATTATCCCATGACACAATGTTTGTGTTCTTTTCCTGCGAGTGTGGAAATTGTAGCGTCGCTTCCCTTCAAAACATCAGCGAATGTTATAATTGTTGTTATTATTATATTAAAGTGAGTTAGAAGGTTGTCAAGACTCAAAGAAGAGTGATCTTGTTCTTGAAGATATTGGTGCTGATGTTACCTTAAAGTGTGTTACTGAATATCCAGGAATTAAACCTGTATGGCTTCAGAAATGGAGTTTTAAGATTAGTAGTGGGCAAATACAAAACTATCTGTCGGCTGTGCCGACTGACTGCTGTTGTTTCTCAGATCAGATGCAACAACGGCTGCATGAATCGATGGACGGTTATTCCAAATTCGTCTCGCTTAAGTCACTGAGTCAGCAAAATCCCTTCCTCTCTCTGAAAATCCAGGCATCGAGCGAGATCATCTGGTTTGAAATACTTTATGGAACAGCAGATCACGAACTCTTAGACGGCTATCACTTTGCACGAATCGAGCCATCACTTTGTACTTTTCTTCTCTTCAGGACATCTCTCCATAAAACGGTATGGCATAATATAAGCGGAGTACCTCCTGTAAGTTTGTTGTGTTGCTACATCACACTACAGCGCACCTGGCTAGCATTTTTTTCGAACAACTTTTCCAGCCTTTCCCACAGAAACAAGTAAATATGCGAATCTCAGAATCATCGTGTTCTCGATTTGACGTCACATCCGGCCCTCGACCCATTCTCCGTTAAACTCGGTCGTGGACCAAAATGGCGGCGATTTCACGTACTTTGACGAGCCATAGAAAATCAAAGATTTAACCAAATCGAAAAATCTTTGCGGCTAATTACTCCACAAAATAAGCTTTATTGGTTTAGCGAAAAAAAGTTTTTGGGGTAAGGTGCACTTTAACAAGTGCTTGTAGGTATTTCAATCCGAACTGCCTCAACATTTTCCAAAAGTCACTTAGGGCTTTATTGCACTCACCCCTTCAAATATGATGTGTATCTGGGCATCAGTCACTTTAGAAGCAGATCACAGCCTCATTATATGGCCAGCTCTACAAGCCTGGACGATGGACCAAATATTGTGCTGGGATTAACTTAGTTAACAGCAAAATCGGGTTATCCTACCCACCACACTGGATTACCCACTGGACTGTGCAAGTAAACAGTTATAACATAGCCTTTAATACTGAAAAGTGCATTCTGATTGGCTCAATCCACTCATACATTTGCCAGTGGGTTGCCCATTGATATAAGTTTGTTTATTTGCACTTTTTCTTGGCAATTTTTTTAATCGATGTTGACCCTAAAACAAAATTCCAATTTTTCTTCCTCTAAAATATGGAAAAATCTTATTATAATTCTTCTGGAGATGTTGAAATAAGAATCATGGCTGATATCCAGCCATATAATCTTAATAACCTCCTGCTTGGTCAACCACCCATAAACTTATGTTGATATATCACCCTGCCGTTTTTAACTTGAGAATGTCATGATGAGGCCCACAAAAGGAAGATGTGAAGCAAACAAGTTCTTTCCCTGTGACAGAGATAACCATGCAGGCACTGGGAATTGTACATGTCCAGTCTTCCTGGAGTTGACGAGGGATTATCATTTCAACTCACCAAAAATTAGGAGTACATGCATAGAAAGGTTCATATGATAAAACAACACCCTAGGACTCTGATCAAGAATGAATAAACAGCAAGCAACTACATCAAGCTAACAAACCTTGACCTTATGTGTATTTACCTGTAGATTAGTTAGAGGCACAGTAATAAAAAGCGAGGATCGTGTGTTACCTGACCAGTGTGTGTATGCTGTAGTTGCCTTCTTTCATATATTCCTCTCAGTATAGCCATGATTACTTCATTTTCTTCATTCATTCCTGACGGACTTTCAGCCTGTAAAAAAACAAACAACAGAAACCTGGTAACACATGCACAGGCTGGAATGCATTCAGCAACAATCTAGAGGGAGTAATGTGAGAGCACTTGCTTCTCATCTACTGTGTTGTATGTGGACCAAGTTAAAGATCCAGATCCAGCAGTGTAGAGTTTACTGGTTCTTGTCATTACTCTAAGGATTTTTTTTCAGATTCTCAAATTTGGTGAGATTTTATGGTTCCCTGTGTCATAAGCAGCAGACTGCTGAGAATACTAGTGACCTTTAGATTCGGAGGACGAGGACGACTACGGAGTACGAGTTTTTCCGTATTGAGCATGCGCATAAGGTTTGGAGGCCGACATTTTTCGAAGTGCGCGTGCTCAGAACAGAAAACTCGTACTCATAGTCGTCCTCGTCCTCCGATCTAAAGGTCCCTATTGTTAGAACATTTGGACAATCCCATGTGAAGTTTTATAAAGCATTTTTTTATGCATTAAGCCAATTATATACCTTGTAAAAATAAATGTATAAAATAAATGATTACCTTAAAACGCTCTGTAAACTCACTCATTTCATCATCAGTAAGGTTAATTCTGTGTTTTTGCAGTATATCATATTGATTACTAACTGTGCGACCTAAAAAGACAAAAAGTAATATTATTACAGTCATGATTTGTGCGCAGTGGATTTTTCTCTAAGTTTCATAAAATATGTGAATGAGGAAATGAATGAAGAAAAGAGTGAATGGATACATGCACCCATGCATGAACAAAGAACTGATATTTCCTTTATTAACTCCAGAGAAGCATTGGCCTAGTGTAGAAGATGAGTAGCCTTATGGTCAATTTGTTGGATCCTACAATCATGGACAAAAGTGTTGACACATTTGAGCAAAACAAACGCTTTCTATCAGCGTCCTTCCGTAATTTCAAACACCATCTTTTTTGTTGATAGCCCACCCCCCACTCCCCCTTTTCAATGTTGCAATACGCTCCGTGGACACTTTCACCTGGTTACAACATTGAAAAGGGGAGAGGGGGTCGAAATGTCAAAATTAGACATTGCAAAACTCACTCGTTGAACGAAACAGGTCTTTTTCGGAGAGTGTCTCAACTACTTTTGTCCATGATTGTAGATCAAGTTAGTGGTCCAGGTTTAAGCCCAGGAGCCAGCTTCTTGAACGCTCTTGAAAATTTTTGGCCTGGAAAAGCCATTTTAGTTCATCCATATCCAAAATCAGAGAAGTGTAATATGCCTGAAACTTCTTATATGAAGGGAACCTCTGTTCATATTAATAAAACAGCTCTGTATTTGTAAAGTTCAAGACTTTGCTTAAGCTTTAGGGGCCTGAGAAGTTTCAGGGGCTGTCGAGAAACAGGCTCCTGGCCCAGGATAATTATTTTATGCTACTGGGTGAAGAGGCAGAGGGCCGACTTGTAACACAACTTAGAGTCATTATACTAACAGTCCAGCAAATTTAATGACTTTCTTCACCCATTGACTCCCATGTCACCTGTAACTTCCCCGTGCAAAAAGCCCCTCCAATTTCCTTTGCCGCCCGTATTTCAACTTAACATAAACGATGTCTTGAAACCTGATCTTGCGTGTGTGGTTACTATGCATATGGTTTATTTTTGGCACTTGTGCTTGTTTTGAAATGTTAAAAAATCACCCGGGAATTTAGGGGTTAGTCGCCTGAAATTTCAGGTGTCAATGGGTTAAATAAGATAAATTCCAAATGCTGGAAAGGCAAGGTTCAGGTAACCAAAAATGTTACAAGGGTAACAGACAATAAACTGACACAGTACTTGGTGGCCATTCAGGCCAGTTTCCTTGAATTCTTAGTGGCCCATCCCAACATAAAGCAACCCTTGATTTCCTCCAGTTTAAAATGAAAAACTTGAATAAATACTCCATGGCTTTTAATTTAGCGTTAACTAAAAGGATTTCACAACTGGTGTTTCACATGGATGGTTCTTTGCAGCTACAATAGCTTTTTTGATTATTTTGTGATTATGTGATTCCAGAAACTTTATCTCTTTAACTTAAATTGGTAATTTCCAGAGATAAAGCTGTTCTTTTGACTTACTGTTGCATCCACAGCTGCCGCCTCTTTCAAAACTGGGCAAAACATCGCATTTTCGTCGAAAACTAGCCATGTCCTCTCTTGTTTTCAGCTGTTTTGAAATGCCCACTGTCTTTTGCTCTTTTCGTAATTTTTAGTACTTTCAGAGAGATCTTCCTTACTTTTCACTTTTGGCGGCGGCAGCTCACAACCAGGGAGGAATCTCC
>JAHPZR010012605.1:30000-55000 GCA_019787425.1 Platygyra sinensis | reverse complement strand
CCTACAACATCATATGTTTGAAATATTTTATATCTTGTGCTTGCCATTTCCAATTTTGCCTTATAAGGTTAAATGCAATTTCGTAGATTGTGACATGTATTTTAACTACATGTATTCTTTGCATACACTGCAGATTTATCTGTTTCATGCTGTTCACACTGATTTCCTTAGTACAGTGTATTCAGACCAGTGCTCTGTTGTCAATATAATTATGTAGGTCTTTCTAAGTTTTAGGCAAAAAAATAAAAACAGCATTCAGCGGAATGAAGAGGCTACAAGAGGGATCTTTAGTACCATATCTTGTAGATACTTACTAAAACCTATGCTAAACTGTCATGAGGGTTTCCTGAGCATAAAATAAACAATGTGAGCTAATACAACACTATGCTCATAAGGTTGGATGATGTCATGCAGTCCTTAAGGCGAGCATTTAACAATGCATGGCAAGCTGCTGGTTCAACTTCTGTGTGTGACATGTGTCCTCTTCATCACCTGCATCAGCTGTGTGTCCAACTTGAGGGTATGTATACAGCTTTATATTTAGTTGGAATAACTCCATAGAGAGAACTTAAGGCCTCTTGAGCCTGACTGGTTCATTGCTCTCAGTGCTTAATTCCAGTTTCGGTAGCTAGGCGATCTTTATTTAAACACGGTTAAAATTTATCAGCTAAAACTAATAGTAAAAAATAATTAAATAAAAAAGCTGCTTTCCACTTATGTCGTACCTGGACATCTCTTCTTAGTAGTCGTTTAAACTGCCTCAGGGAAAGTCATGAGGAAGTTTGTTCCAAAGAATGGCACCACTATAGCTAATTAAGCTATTTTTGTAATAGTTTATGCGCACTTTCATTGTTAGTTTCCTATGTAAATTTCCTCTTGTATATATTTGTGCCATCTTTCCAGGGCTAAAAATTGGCTGTCACACGGTCACCAGTGGTGAGTTAAAAGTGACCAGGGCCACCAAAAGTTAAGGTTTGAACGCCTGATGTGTGACTATGCTACAGAATTTAAAAAGGGTGCAATGTAAATATTGCGAAGTACAAAGTTAAAAATAAAACTCAATAATAATTATGTAGTTTAATTGGACTACTGTTCTCTTCGTTTCTTTTCCTAACTCTCAGATCATCCATTTTAGTGAATTTTTAGTTCTGAAGCAGAAATTCCAAACATTTTTAACAGTAATTTTCACAAGTGATCCACAATCACAAACACATTGGTGGCATTTTGATTTTGTGGTTGCCAGGTGACTCTGGACTTACCCAGAGTTCTGTGCTGGAATGGTTTCGAAATACACGTTTTTGCACTGAGATTGGAATATAGATTTGGGACAAAAATGGGGAGATTCCTCCCTGGTTGTGAGCTGCCGCCGCCAAAAGTGAAAAGTAAGGAAGATCTCTCTGAAAGTACTAAAAATTACGAAAAGAGCAAAAGACAGTGGGCATTTCAAAACAGCTGAAAACAAGAGAGGACATGGCTAGTTTTCGACGAAAATGCGATGTTTTGCCCAGTTTTGAAAGAGGCGGCAGCTGTGGATGCAACAGTAAGTCAAAAGAACAGCTTTATCTCTGGAAATTACCAATTTAAGTTAAAGAGATAAAGTTTCTGGAATCACATAATCACAAAATAATCAAAAAAGCTATTGTAGCTGCAAAGAACCATCCATGTGAAACACCAGTTGTGAAATCCTTTTAGTTAACGCTAAATTAAAAGCCATGGAGTATTTATTCAAGTTTTTCATTTTAAACTGGAGGAAATCAAGGGTTGCTTTATGTTGGGATGGGCCACTAAGAATTCAAGGAAACTGGCCTGAATGGCCACCAAGTACTGTGTCAGTTTATTGTCTGTTACCCTTGTAACATTTTTGGTTACCTGAACCTTGCCTTTCCAGCATTTGGAATTTATCTTATTTAACCCATTGACACCTGAAATTTCAGGCGACTAACCCCTAAATTCCCGGGTGATTTTTTAACATTTCAAAACAAGCACAAGTGCCAAAAATAAACCATATGCATAGTAACCACACACGCAAGATCAGGTTTCAAGACATCGTTTATGTTAAGTTGAAATACGGGCGGCAAAGGAAATTGGAGGGGCTTTTTGCACGGGGAAGTTACAGGTGACATGGGAGTCAATGGGTGAAGAAAGTCATTAAATTTGCTGGACTGTTAGTATAATGACTCTAAGTTGTGTTACAAGTCGGCCCTCTGCCTCTTCACCCAGTAGCATAAAATAATTATCCTGGGCCAGGAGCCTGTTTCTCGACAGCCCCTGAAACTTCTCAGGCCCCTAAAGCTTAAGCAAAGTCTTGAACTTTACAAATACAGAGCTGTTTTATTAATATGAACAGAGGTTCCCTTCATATAAGAAGTTTCAGGCATATTACACTTCTCTGATTTTGGATATGGATGAACTAAAATGGCTTTTCCAGGCCAAAAATTTTCAAGAGCGTTCAAGAAGCTGGCTCCTGGGCTTAAACCTGGACCACTAACTTGATCTACAATCATGGACAAAAGTAGTTGAGACACTCTCCGAAAAAGACCTGTTTCGTTCAACGAGTGAGTTTTGCAATGTCTAATTTTGACATTTCGACCCCCTCTCCCCTTTTCAATGTTGTAACCAGGTGAAAGTGTCCACGGAGCGTATTGCAACATTGAAAAGGGGGAGTGGGGGGTGGGCTATCAACAAAAAAGATGGTGTTTGAAATTACGGAAGGACGCTGATAGAAAGCGTTTGTTTTGCTCAAATGTGTCAACACTTTTGTCCATGATTGTAGGATCCAACAAATTGACCATAAGGCTACTCATCTTCTACACTAGGCCAATGCTTCTCTGGAGTTAATAAAGGAAATATCAGTTCTTTGTTCATGCATGGGTGCATGTATCCATTCACTCTTTTCTTCATTCATTTCCTCATTCACATATTTTATGAAACTTAGAGAAAAATCCACTGCGCACAAATCATGACTGTAATAATATTACTTTTTGTCTTTTTAGGTCGCACAGTTAGTAATCAATATGATATACTGCAAAAACACAGAATTAACCTTACTGATGATGAAATGAGTGAGTTTACAGAGCGTTTTAAGGTAATCATTTATTTTATACATTTATTTTTACAAGGTATATAATTGGCTTAATGCATAAAAAAATGCTTTATAAAACTTCACATGGGATTGTCCAAATGTTCTAACAATAGGGACCTTTAGATCGGAGGACGAGGACGACTATGAGTACGAGTTTTCTGTTCTGAGCACGCGCACTTCGAAAAATGTCGGCCTCCAAACCTTATGCGCATGCTCAATACGGAAAAACTCGTACTCCGTAGTCGTCCTCGTCCTCCGAATCTAAAGGTCACTAGTATTCTCAGCAGTCTGCTGCTTATGACACAGGGAACCATAAAATCTCACCAAATTTGAGAATCTGAAAAAAAATCCTTAGAGTAATGACAAGAACCAGTAAACTCTACACTGCTGGATCTGGATCTTTAACTTGGTCCACATACAACACAGTAGATGAGAAGCAAGTGCTCTCACATTACTCCCTCTAGATTGTTGCTGAATGCATTCCAGCCTGTGCATGTGTTACCAGGTTTCTGTTGTTTGTTTTTTTACAGGCTGAAAGTCCGTCAGGAATGAATGAAGAAAATGAAGTAATCATGGCTATACTGAGAGGAATATATGAAAGAAGGCAACTACAGCATACACACACTGGTCAGGTAACACACGATCCTCGCTTTTTATTACTGTGCCTCTAACTAATCTACAGGTAAATACACATAAGGTCAAGGTTTGTTAGCTTGATGTAGTTGCTTGCTGTTTATTCATTCTTGATCAGAGTCCTAGGGTGTTGTTTTATCATATGAACCTTTCTATGCATGTACTCCTAATTTTTGGTGAGTTGAAATGATAATCCCTCGTCAACTCCAGGAAGACTGGACATGTACAATTCCCAGTGCCTGCATGGTTATCTCTGTCACAGGGAAAGAACTTGTTTGCTTCACATCTTCCTTTTGTGGGCCTCATCATGACATTCTCAAGTTAAAAACGGCAGGGTGATATATCAACATAAGTTATGGGTGGTTGACCAAGCAGGAGGTTATTAAGATTATATGGCTGGATATCAGCCATGATTCTTATTTCAACATCTCCAGAAGAATTATAATAAGATTTTTCCATATTTTAGAGGAAGAAAAATTGGAATTTTGTTTTAGGGTCAACATCGATTAAAAAAATTGCCAAGAAAAAGTGCAAATAAACAAACTTATATCAATGGGCAACCCACTGGCAAATGTATGAGTGGATTGAGCCAATCAGAATGCACTTTTCAGTATTAAAGGCTATGTTATAACTGTTTACTTGCACAGTCCAGTGGGTAATCCAGTGTGGTGGGTAGGATAACCCGATTTTGCTGTTAACTAAGTTAATCCCAGCACAATATTTGGTCCATCGTCCAGGCTTGTAGAGCTGGCCATATAATGAGGCTGTGATCTGCTTCTAAAGTGACTGATGCCCAGATACACATCATATTTGAAGGGGTGAGTGCAATAAAGCCCTAAGTGACTTTTGGAAAATGTTGAGGCAGTTCGGATTGAAATACCTACAAGCACTTGTTAAAGTGCACCTTACCCCAAAAACTTTTTTTCGCTAAAACAATAAAGCTTATTTTGTGGAGTAATTAGCCGCAAAGATTTTTCGATTTGGTTAAATCTTTGATTTTCTATGGCTCGTCAAAGTACGTGAAATCGCCGCCATTTTGGTCCACGACCGAGTTTAACGGAGAATGGGTCGAGGGCCGGATGTGACGTCAAATCGAGAACACGATGATTCTGAGATTCGCATATTTACTTGTTTCTGTGGGAAAGGCTGGAAAAGTTGTTCGAAAAAAATGCTAGCCAGGTGCGCTGTAGTGTGATGTAGCAACACAACAAACTTACAGGAGGTACTCCGCTTTATATGCCATACCGTTTTATGGAGAGATGTCCTGAAGAGAAGAAACGTACAAAGTGATGGCTCGATTCGTGCAAAGTGATAGCCGTCTAAGAGTTCGTGATCTGTTCCATAAAGTATTTCAAACCAGATGATCTCGCTCGATGCCTGGATTTTCAGAGAGAGGAAGGGATTTTGCTGACTCAGTGACTTAAGCGAGACGAATTTGGAATAACCGTCCATCGATTCATGCAGCCGTTGTTGCATCTGATCTGAGAAACAACAGCAGTCAGTCGGCACAGCCGACAGATAGTTTTGTATTTGCCCACTACTAATCTTAAAACTCCATTTCTGAAGCCATACAGGTTTAATTCCTGGATATTCAGTAACACACTTTAAGGTAACATCAGCACCAATATCTTCAAGAACAAGATCACTCTTCTTTGAGTCTTGACAACCTTCTAACTCACTTTAATATAATAATAACAACAATAACATTCGCTGATGTTTTGAAGGGAAGCGACGCTACAATTTCCACACTCGCAGGAAAAGAACACAAACATTGTGTCATGGGATAATCATTTTGGTCTACGTTGAACGAGTGAAGTTAAAATAATTTGAGAAAGTTAACGCACTTGACTTTTATTTATACGAAAGTATGTTAATGCGAGATCGAAGAATGCGCGAATTTAGTAAATATACGCACCACACGCTACAGTCTCTTTGACTTCTGCATATCATTGCCTTCGGGTCTGTCCATCAGAGCTCGTTCGAGTTCTTTGTCAGCATCCACCTCATTTGTCTATCCATTCTTCGTTGGCCAGAGAGTTGTCAGCATATAAATCAGCTCGGCCGTCATCATTTAACTATTCACTTTGCTTTGTTTACAAGTTGCGAGTCGTCATTCTCTTCAGCGATATAATAAATTTCGGAGTCTTCTGAGTCAAAGCTCATTTCAGAATCCGACGAAGTAGAAGATATTGTTGATAAAAACAGAAATCTGTCGACTGTGGAGCCCCCAGCGAAAAACTTGTGCGGCAAAAAGGCTTCCACGCTCACACAGAGTAAAAGGCCCGACTGGGACAGCCGAAGCTTTCGTTCTCGAAGTGACGTCACGGCTTTAGTCTCCCCAGACTCCTTATGCTCGGTCGTGAACCATACGAAACTCGGTTTCAAGGGGGCACAGAAATTCGAGGATTTAACCAAATCGAAAAATTTTTGCGGCTAATTACTCCACAAAATAAGCTTTATTGTTTTAGCGAAAAAAAATTTTTGGGGTTAGGTGCACTTAAGGGTTACTCTTGTCTTCATTATTATCTAAAAGGAACTAGTAATAATGACTAGTTCTTTTGAAACAATAACTAAAACCAGAGTAAACTGTGAAAATTGCTGGTATGTATTTCAATCCTAACTGCCTCAAAATTTTCCAAAAGTCACTTAGGGCTTTATTCCACTCACCCCTTCAATTTAAAACAGGTACATCATTTTATATTTATATTTCCAGGGACAACAATGTCAAAAGGACAAAGTAGGCCCTAATCTACTGCAAAAAGCTAGAAAGTCTCTGACAAGCTCCTTTGAGAGTTTCATAAGCAAAAGGGTAAGTAGTGATTTTACTGTTATTTTGAAAGAGAGAGGAATGATATCTGATCTATCTTATTTGCTCATAGGGCTATTTTGCACATTTGTGACTCTTGTTTTGAGGTGTTTCCTTACCAGCAACCCAAAAAAGAATTGCTGTCGCCAGATTGAAAACATAAGGTGTCATGAAACAAGTCAGAAAAATTCTTAATTTTAGTCAAGTCTGAAAATCAGGTAGTGATATTTGCAGGTAATTTTAGATCTTGCAAACTTTGTGAAGGATGAAGTTTGCTGGAGGATTTGGATATGGTAATTGAGCAGGCTTTTCATGCCCATTGTCAAATCTGCTCCTCAGAACGTCAATTCCAAGTGCTTTTCAGAAATCAGCTTTATCTGCAAAGGGCGTGTAAACCCATTCACTTGTAAAGTGCTATGATCTAGTTAACCACTAAACAGTTCCGTAAACTTATTACTGGTAAGTTCATGGGTGCATTCCATTATGCTAAAGATTCCGGAAATTTCAGCTGGAAATCAAATGGAAAGGTCCGTTTCGGTTTCTTCTGACCAGAATATTTGTGATAACCTCTGGAGGTGGTCCACATATTTAGGTCGGAATATTCCGACTGAAATTCCCTGTTCCAGTTCTTTGCCCTAAATAGGGAATTCCGAAAAAGAATTTAAAGTGGCAAAAGCCATTTCTATTGGTTGGCCCAGTTTTCTATTTTCCTCAGGTATTCCCACTGATCTCTGACCGGTCAGTTTGGCATAATGGTAAGCACCCCATATGTCATTGCCATGACTACAAAGATCTCCACACAGTTCTGTACATAATGTTGGTAAACGTGCGGCCGAAGTTGGGAACTTCAGTAGTTCGCAATTTGATTGTCTAATTTGCCATGTAATTGGCTACTTTGTAACCTAGTACCCAACTTCCAAACGAACTCTGCAACGCAGTACGGAATAGTAGTGTGAATCAACTGTATAGGTAATGGAACTCGACTCTAGCTTCTAACTGTTCACAAAGACAGCCAATTTCGCTTAAAAAAATGGGGATGGTTTATTTTGGGGTTGCCTATGGAAACTGTCAGTGAAGTTCAGTTGGTTTTACAACAAACATGCAGTCAGCAATGTAGACCTCTCGTTTAGGTGTCTTGGGTCATTAACTTGGAAAATTTGTCAAATATTTTAATTCTAATCAAATCACAATCTATTAAGCTCGAAACATACGAGAAAGGAAGTACAAATATGACATGCAATCAGTTTGTACTGGAGATTTTTACTTTTCAGTTTATGAGCCTGTAAATATGCTGCTCCTTTTCGATTGATTTTGCCCAATTTGTTGCATCAGAGAGCAAAAATTTCCAGCTTAAAACAATATACTTATAAATAGTGCCTGAAGGGCTTCATTCTGGGTGAGTTCAAAGAAATTCAACTTTTTTGCTTTTTCCAAGTCTAGTTGATATGTCAGTGGAGCTGTCTTAATATGCAAAACTACGTGAAAAATATTTCACTAATGAAAGACACACCAAGTGACCATGGCATGAAAATAAACACAAGCCATGTGAAAATATGCACGATTCTGGGAGAAGTTAAAAAAGCTGTTTTGACTTTGATGTTCGCATTAAGGGTGAAGTGAGAGCAATGGATTTTTTCTGCACTGGGTGTCACTTAGAAAATCCTTCAGAGAAGGAAAACAGCAATCACTTTGGTTTGCCAGCGCCATTTTGTCAAGTAGCTTCAAATGCTGTGCTTGCCAGTTTTTATCATGCTGTGTGGTAAATAACTGGATCTCACAAAAGGAGGAAGGCAAAAAGGATAAGTAAAAATGTAAACTTTTTTCTGGTATTAAGTATCAACTATTTTTTAAAGAAGTTTGGTCCGCATTTGTTCACACTTTCTGTTGTTTGTCATACGTATTCTAAGTTTTAACCAATCGATATAATAGCCAATGTCTCTAGGCAAACTGAAAACTTAATTCATTCGGTCCAATCCACATTTATTATGGACTTGTTTACGCAAAGTTCTTGCCTTTATTAAATTTAAATGATGTATACTCTTTCTCAACAATAGCATTTAAATTGAGATGGCCTTCCTAATTATGTCTATTGATACACAATGAATAGACTTCAGGAACAATGGTTTTGACATTGATGTACAGTCGGAATTTTAATGACTGACATCTCTCAACATCTCTTTGTCAAGGTATGCATGCCCTGTTAACTTTTTTTGGAAGCTAATTTACATGTTAAATTGACATGTTTTAATGGGTGCAATTCCATAATGTTTTACAAAATATTAAAAAAAAAGACAAAGACAAGAAGAATTATACTGAAAGTCCTTCTCTTCATGTGAACACGACTAGTTAAGATCTGTCTTTGTTTAAGTGAAATCCAGGAAATGTTTGTTCTTTGGCAAGTCACAGGAACCTGAAAGAAAAAACACTTCAAGTTTGTTACAAGTTCTGTATTGTACATGTTCATACTGTGCTGTTTTCTTATCATTCTAAACAGGCGAGAGCTAGGACAGTATTGACAGAAGAGGGATCCACAGGGGTAAGGGTGTATTATACTAAATAAATGACAAGTGCAACATCCAGGTTTTTTATGTTCTGTTTATGTTAACTAAAAGCACTGATTGAAATACACTGTCTAGGTTGATGAAACCAAGTGAAATGCAGCTAACGAATCAAGGGGTCGTTTAATTAAACAGAAAAGTGTCCATGTATCTGCATGCAAGTGCCTACCAGTAATAAGGCTTGTACATGACAATTTGTTGTCATCTTACAGTGCCACAATCTTGTCTTCCTTTCTTGAATCAAGCTCTTTGGAAATTATAAGTGAGTTGTCATGGATTTATTTTTAGGAACCAACTAAGCAATCACCAGGTCTCAGAAGGAGGAGAAGTGCAACACTTGACAGTGCCCTCAGAGTTCTAACCCCACTTCACCCATGTCACCATTGAAAGAAATGCCAGTCAAGGAAGATAATGTATTGACAAGCACACCACAGAAACAGTCAAGACAAGTTCCTCCACTGACAGGAGGGGAAAGCAGCCCCTCGGGAACCACGGTGACACCACCCAGCACGCCAACCAAAACACCGCTTCACAGACGGCTGAGCAGGCATAGCTCATATGGCTACAGACAGGTATGTGATTTTGAAAAAATAAGTAGAATTGGAATAGTTATTTCTTTAGGCATGCCCCCTTGCAGTAAAACTTTGGAGCAGTTATGAATGCCACTACAAGGCAGGTGCCAACTGGTGACACTAAATGTCAATTGCAGTGCGTGGATTAGAACTGTTTTGGGGGTTATATCACAGTAATCCTACTCTCATTTTTGATCGATATTATTTTCTATGGAAGTTTAAAACTTCAAAGAGACAAAGGGTAAGTTTCTTGGTTGAAACCAAACACAAATTTTTTCGATTTAAACTGAAACCAAGATGCTAAAAGATGCTAAAAGTAAGTCACCTAATGGCAACTGGGCTGAAAACTCTGGTTGCCAACACTCTATTTTCAGTCGCATTGGTCACCACCTGGTCACAATTATGGATCCTGAAGTAGGTTATGAGGGTTGTCTGAAGAAAGTGGCATTATGTTGATTTCCGCCTTCATTCAGTTAAAGATTAATTGAATAGGAGCTGCAATACAAGGCGTGTGGAGCTACCGGACCAAAAAAGTATCTGAGAAACCTGGTGCATGTTTGATGCACAAAAATAAGCAGAATGCGTTACGTTCAGTCACTTTAGGAACAGTGACATACGTGTGTAACTTTGTATCAAATCAATCCAGGTCAGTTGTTTCTTTAGGTGAAAATTTCATGTCATTTATTGGCTCTGTGCACTTTAAAATGCTTATATATTTTCTAGGTAACAAACTGTTAGTACACTATTATGTTTCATAAAAGTATTTTGTTTTGAAACTTTCTCCTATTATAATTGTTGTGTGGCAGACAATTTTCCACAGTGTAGTCACACCATCAAAGTCCAAAGACACAATTCCAGGTGAGGTGTAAAAGTGATAAAGTGATCAACATTCTTCTGCTAATGTACATATGTAATGTTCATAGCAGAGCTCCGGCAGCCCAAAGGGCCGCCAAGCAGAGCCATATACTCGTATAAGAAAGAAAAGGAAACCCGTGAGTTGATTTTCTCATGGTGATCATGGCTAGCGGTATTACTCGTGGGCACATATGCACAACGATGGCAACGGTGGAGTTACACAAGATGGCCGCCATTCTCCAAATAATAGGTTGACAGAGACATGCAGCCTTGGTTTACAGTGTACGCTTTTGATATATGACACCACGTTATGATCAATTGGCATCTGTCAAATCAAGTTATCTGTTAACTAATCCAGGTTTAAAAGTAAACCTGTTTCTTCTCTACAATTTTTTTTTTGTTTACAGCTTTTGTTTTGATTATCGGTTTTGTGATTATTAAACTCAAAATAGAAGGCCAAACAATATACAGAAAACCTCACCGCAAAGTTACAAATCTCAGTTCAAGATTCAATCTTATCCTGGGTTAGCCTAATCAGGCTACAGGAGCTCCGCTTTTAGGGTGACCTAAATCTATATATTAATAAATCCCTATGGAGGAATTGGTTGTCGCAAGTGTATTTGTCAAGGCAACCTGTAGAGGGTATTTGTCTCTGAAGATATGTGGACTTGTACTAAAATGTTCTTGAAATGGGTGCTCAAGTTCTGTGTGGTTCTTAAGGCACAGTTTTTGTATTTATTTGTCAGATCCAGAAATGGGCATTCCCCAGAGTGCATCATGGGCAGAAATGGTGGGACGCAAAAAGTCATCCAAGGAACTGAGGGCTCTTTGGCGAAAAGCCATCATGGAGCAAATTCTGCTCATCAGAATGGAAAAGGAGAACAAGACCCTACAAGGTACATGTACACAGCTGTGTCTAGGCCACTCTCTTTGTCTTGCTCCTTATTTTCAGTTCAAGATACAGTAGACCACTGTAAAAATGGTTGCTGCAGCAGTTTTACTGCACGCCAGGTACCACCCCACCAAATATTTCTTTTGATTAACAAACAGTATCATTGCACATGTACATTAATAATATTGTTTGCAGCTAGGATCTTACTACTTTGCAAGTAATGCTGAAGTTTTATCAAAATAATGATAATCTCTTAGACAATACTCTTTGTTTGTTTTTTTCAGTGAATCAAAATTTCATTGAAGCCAATTTGCTGAAGCTTGCATACAATGAGCTGTCAGTATGTCCTGATGCTGCAGCAGCAACCTGGAACAAGATCTTGGAAAAAGGAGATGAACCTGTGGACATGAAAATATTGCTGGATGCAGTTAAAGCTGGTATGTATGCCAACCCTTCTTAATGTGCCAAATTGTGGTAGGATTCAGATTTCAGATTTGTTATTCTTATGCACTATTTACAAACATCATAACATAAACAGTATTACAGAAATTACATCAATTAAAAAAAGAGAAAAGAAATATAACAATACATAGCCTGGGGCTTGTTTACATGGAGGTGGGGCACCCCAGATCCTATCCGTGGTCGAGAAATAGCCTGCGTTTACATGCAAAGTTACAACCTCAGGGTCCTGGAGTGAAGTTTCTTGGGGTTGTTGCATGATCGCTAAGCACGTAAACAGAGTAAACAGAGAAAATAATTATTGAGTGAACAATGCATTTTGCAGTCAGTGTTCTTTTCCTCTCACTAGCTGCTAACACTGCAACATTTCACCTTTTTAACTCATTCGTGCGCGCATGCGCAAGAATGAGTTATAGCGATGTTGGGGCTTCATCCGGGAATTTGCGTGGACTTTTTAATCGGCGTGGACGGAAATTAAATGTTTATTAATTTATGCAGAAGTTAACCGGAAGTAAAGGTGGGGAGGAAACAAGGCAATGCGCCCCGGGGGTTCGAACCTCGGCCTTACTTCGGTGGCTGGATTTCAAGGCAAACTTGCTATCCACTTGGCCATCTCAACATTCCTGCGTTGAGAGGCGTTAAGAAACGATATTTATAGTTGGGGTGTTACCGCTGGCCATATATGAGAACATCAGCCTGAACCCCCACAACACATGTTCTTGTATGTGGGTTTTTACTGTATCGCAGAAATTTGCGCTCACGGGCAAACTCATAATAACAACATATCGTCCATAACATAACATAACATAACATAACATAACATAACATAACATAAACATAACATAACATAACATGACTTTATTTAACCTCGAATTTAAGGTCCGCACATACATAAACGTTTATATCGACAATCAAGTCGCACACACGGTGGAACAAAGGCCTAATTTACTTATTCGTTAGCGCAGTTATACGAAGGCTGGACTTTTGCCAGCCGTGAAGTGAATTAAATGAGCATTATCAGAGCACTGCATGAGCGTTGTATGTGCACTGAAACATAAGATTTACGTGTAGTGAGTGATAATAAAGTCAGTGTACAATTCATTTGCAGTTTATAGTTTTATACGAACTTTTCACAATGGGCTGTTTTCTATTTTCTGTCAAAGAAAGACTGTTTGTGATTAATTAATCGATAATGGTTTTGTCAGTAGTATAAGCAATACAAAATGTTATTGATAACAGGTATACTGGAAGGTTAAAGCAACAAATTAATTTCCGGTGAGGTAATTAGCGTTGCAGAAGGTCTTTTTTAATTTCAGAGAGAAACGATAACAATCTGCTGTTTTCACGTTTGCGTAAGTTGTTGTGGTAGGTGAAACATGTCCTTTGCGGCGTTCCTTTACAATTTGTAGGATCAGCGGACTGCCTTTAATTTCATCTTTTTATAAAAGGGAAGATTTTGAGTGGGGATTGTGCTTTTAATGTCCGCTTTTAATCGAAGATTTAGCGGTGGAGTTTGGTTCATTCAGGATAAATTTGCTTTCACGGGCAACCTCGTAATAAAAACCGGTCATACGGCCGGGTCATATGGTGATTACAAAATGCAGACTGCAGACCGAGTACAAAATTCAGACTTAAGATACAAGATGCAGACTGCAGAACGAGTACAAAATGCAGACTAGGTTCAAAATGCAGACTGACAGGAAAAACTGCTTTTTTTTTCGTTAGAAACGTGGTAACATTTGATTACATAAGTTACCTATTGTCACGTAGTAACCTTCCAGGTTTCTTCACACTTAGCCGTTTACTAAGGTAAAAACCCTTAACAATGGTATAAAAAAGGTAAACAAAGTTCACCACAGTAAAACGCATTAGCTGACTTTTACATTTTCCAGATGGTTCCTTGTCACAAGAGTGCTACTCAAATGTCGAGTTAATGACAGTCACGAGTTTCTTCGCGTGAGTTTAATTAATTTTTCGTGACTGCGCCATGGATCGTGAAACTGTTGTAGCTTCGATTGTGGTTCTTTTATTTTGTCATGGCCTAAAAACGGAAAATCGCTTTTTTTTAAATTAGTGTTCGTCGATTTCTGAATGAACATATTCATTCCTCTTATTCACGAAATTATAGCTTTACTTCAAACGAATAAATTGAAATTTACTTTCCGAGAACTGCGCGAAAAGTTGTCGGACATGGCAAAGAACGTTCCAAAAGTCGCAAAATTCCACTAGCTGATAGTCAAAAGAGTGGGCGTGAAGGAGATCGAAAGCACATGTATATAGCGGGCGCACGCAAATTCAGCTAAGTCACGAAATGCTTCTCAAAATTCATGACAAGATGTTACCCAATTAAACAAAGTTTAGATAAATG
Organism: Platygyra sinensis; assembly: GCA_019787425.1. Lineage (NCBI taxonomy): Eukaryota > Metazoa > Cnidaria > Anthozoa > Scleractinia > Merulinidae > Platygyra > Platygyra sinensis. The sequence continues at coordinate 40,775 of JAHPZR010012605.1, read as the reverse complement.
CGCGATAAACCATGCTTTTTGAGATTGTTTTACTATAGTAAACTTTGCTTTCATCCTACCGCCGTTACTAACGCAACAGACTAGACTTCCGTTTACCATGGTAAAGTGAAAAAAGCCGGTCACATTGAAAAACCCATTTACCATGGTAAACTTTCGTTTACTATGGTAAAAAAAGCTCAAGTGTGACCTCAACCAGTGCCATCTCCAATGTGTTATACGTAGATCAAATTGCAATACTAGAGTTTCCATTTTATATAATACAGAGATCTCGCGCTCAAGTCCGAAAACCCCTTGAAAGCTTAAAACGGTGTAAGAATGAATTGTATGAATTCTTTTTCATATCATTTAAAGTGCACGTTTCAAGATTTAAAAAAAGCTGAGTGCATTCCCCAAGAATGCGACGATTGTGAGGTGATTGCGTGACAATTGGGTCACAATAGGTACAAGTTATAAAATCGAATGCTGACACGTTTCGGACGTAAAAAAAACAGTTTTTCTTGTCAGTCTCCATTTGTCCTCCAGACTTATTTATTATACGGTAACAAATATGACAACTGGCTAACAAACACTTTACTTAAAGTGGTTTCTCATAAACGAACAACAGCAAGTAAACCCACGAAGGCCCGGCTTTCTTTCTCTTACAACACTATCTTTATTGCAACACTTAGGTCCACTTAATGCCTCTGAGTAGCTACCTTTGCTCTTAACCTGAAGAATGCCTGTAAACGCATCGTCATCATGACTTTGTAAAACTTTACTGCCCTCACTTTCTCATAAATTCACTAATTCGACACGAATGAGTTGGCTCATAAGAGTCCTTTGATTTATTGATGCAAAGCCTCTGCCAAAGGCAGTTAACTGCTCAGCCAGAAAGGGAGTGGAAGAAGGACTTAAGGATGAATTATGGAGTTTTTGTCTGTAGCAGGTGTACTTGCACATGTAACGTGAACTCCATCCCGGCTAGGGGGGTTACCCCACCTTGAGATGTTTACAGGCCAAAATGTGACTCCTGCTGACAGGGTTACCCTACCTGGCAGACTGGGCAACCCCACCTATCATGTAAACATGATGAAATAAAAATGAGAGATTGTATGGAGAGGCGAGTTACCCCACCTAGGCCCACCTCGCCTACCTGTTTTTCCCCCAACTCCATGTAAACAGGGCCTTAGTTAAACAGGGTTGTAATGATGATGATTTTAGACATCCATGGGGGCATTACAATACTCTTGCTGGTTTCACATGCAGGGTGCATGTACAATGCATGTCAAACACACGCTAAAGAACCCAGGATGCTCTTCCAATCTCACCTGACAGTAACAAATGCTTAATTCCCGTGTTTACATTAATGCCTTTTTTAATTACTGCTGATTCCGCGTTTTCAAAGGGGTACCCAAAGCTATGAGAGGTGAGATATGGATGTTCCTGGCCAAGCAGCATGACTTGCACTCACCACCTCAAGAAGAACACATGTCTATGTGGAGAGAGAAGTCATTCAATGAGATCAAAGAGGGATCCACCTGCCACCAGCACTCCATCTTTATTGATTTAGGTGAGTAAGAACAGTGTTGATGTAGAATTCACAAACTTTTTACAGGTCATCAAGTTTAAACAAGGAAATTTCAGCCTAGCTCTTATTGAGAAGATATATCAATCAACCGAGACACCTCAAAGTTCATCAAAAGTACTCTGCTGTGTGTCGTATTTTCAGGGGATCAATCACGGTCTATCGTGTTTGATATACTTTATTACTGGAACGCCTCTACAAAGACCATGGGAGGTATAATAGTGATGATCAATTAAGTACCGGCAGTTGTACATATACCTATACAGGATCAATTGTAAGTCGCGTAGTAATCTTGTGATTATTTTCTTTCCTAGGTCGCACATTTCCCAGTCACCCATACTTTTCTGCTCAGCTGGGTCATGGTCAGCTGTGTTTGTTTAACGTTCTGAAGGCTTACTCTGTGTTAGATGAAGAGGTTGGTTACTGTCAGGGCCTCAGCTTTGTAGCTGGAATCCTATTGATGCACATGAAGGAACAGGATGCTTTTGATACTCTCAGGTTTTTGATGTGCACACTTCATGTTCGGAAGCAGTACAGACCAGACATGCAAGACTTGCAGGTAAGGACGAGGAGAAGAAGAGCGAGAAACGGCCAAAGTCACCTTCTCTAGTCTGAGACAAGAGACAATGAAAAAAAGGATTTTGCAATGCAATGTTTAGAGGGGGAGGCAGGTGGGAACTAGGTTGATAAACAAAAAGTTGCCTTTGAACTCTGAGGGTGTGAACTTGATAGGATGCATAACCTTCGAAAATTGAAGATTTAACGTTCCCCTTTCTGTCTTTTCCAGCAAATGGTGACATACAGTTGAACCCTGCTATATGAAAACTAGTTCGAAATAGTGAGTTCAAAGTAGCCAATAGTATTTGACTTAAGGGCAAATCCAAGAAAAATGGTTTTGAGTTCAAAACACCGAGTTGGAATGAGCGGGGTCTAACTTTAGTATAAAATGTACCATACTAAATGGAGAGCTATGCACTGGGACAGACTTGATGCCATGTTCATTACAAACACTTGTTTACTCTCCTATTTCCAGGCACAGTTTTACATGCTGTCAAGGTTGTTACATGATTACTACAAACCAGTTTACGAGTTTCTCCCTGGAACTGGAAATTACCACCTACGCTCTATGCTGCCCCATGGTTCCTGACCGTCTTCGCTTCGCACTTCCCAGTAGGCTTTGTTGCTCGAGTGCTAGGTGAGTGTCATTTTCTTTAGGGATCCTAAGAAACTACGATAGCGTCGCCGGGAACAACGTTGATTGCCGTTGCTGTGGTGGTATTCTTAAGTTCCCTAAATTTGCTTGTTGCTAAACGCTTATTAAGTTAAATTAGGAAATTAGTGCACCTGCACATCATATAAGCAAACTTTGGGATAATAAAATTATTTGTTGTTTTTGACTGACCCTGCGGTTTCAGTGGACATATTGCTAAATGGCATGACTTTAGAGTGACAACATCGTGACGTGTAGTTCGAATTATTGTGCAAGTTTCTGATTGGCTCAAATGACAATCGAATACTGTTAGGGCCGATTTACACGGTACGACTTTGACGCATGCGACAAGCTTACGACAGACCTACGATTTGACTTGGGACCATTTACACGCGTATGACATTTTTACTTACAAAATTAAATATGCAAAAGTTTGCACCCGGATTTACGGAGCGAAAAAGTTCTAACAAACGTTAACAAATATTTTAGCTGTCCTGCGCTTTGAAAAAACTTTCTAACGAGATGTTTTTCGCTTTAATCGGTTCCGTACTTTTCGAGAAAACGACTTCATATGAACCAGTCAACAACAACTTCGTCCGCCATTTTGACGTAAGAAAACTTCTCCTTTGTCCCCTACTCAGTAGAAATTTGTCACAAAATACGTCTGTTCTACAGATTTCGGCTACGACTGTCGCAGCGTTTTAAAACATGTTTTAAAACCCTACGACAATTGTTTGAACGTGCATAACAGTCGTAATAGAGTTGTAGGTTTGATTTACACGAAACAATTCATGTCGTAGTCCTGTCTTAAACTTGTCGCATGCGACAAAGTTGTACCACCGTGTAAATTGGCCCTTAGACAGGTTCAGGTGAGCATAAGCATCTTCTGTCAACTGATACTAAGTCGAGGAGAATCAGCTCATGCGAAACTCTCCAGCAGTTCTCGTCTGTTTGTTCCTCAACTCGGTATTTTTTTCTAAGGGTGAGTGAACTCTTTGTTCCCCTTTACAGATATGATGTTCCTTCAAGGAATGGAGGTCGTATTCAAGGTGAGCTGGTTTGCCTGAATCACTCGTACTTCTTACTCACAATGGACCCCACTGCCAAAGTCACCGTATCGATATATTCAGCCCGCAATCCTTGCAGATTGTTTTTGGAGGGATTGCATTAATTAGCTGTATCCTGATTCAGTGTTGGAGTTTTGTGGACAGACTTAATTTCACCGTTTAGCTACAGAACATCGTTTAACACTTGAAACTGCCAAGGCTTATAGGCTGTTCACTGGCTTGATACAATGCTCGGGTAGTTGTTGACTGAAAGTGTGAACACTCAGTACGAAAGTCATATTTAGCCGACGCCAAAAAGTACAAAATCGTAGTGGAAAACACGTAATTCTCGCTGGGTGGCCTTCAACGTCAATCCAGTCATTTGTCACTGGTCCGTTTTTGTCTCGTCACTTTCTTTGCTGCGGATAAAATCACCGACATCTCTTTTTGTTTTTCCAGTCTCCTCTCGTCATTTGCTGTGCACATGATAAACAGTAATCGAGGTCTTGCTCGCACAGACTGACTGGTTTTGTTTTGACTGTCAAGGTGATCCTGATTTTACTTGGGTCTTGCCAAGAGGAACTGCTAACTAGTGATGGACTAGAAGGTGCTGTAGAGGTCATGAAAACTTCACTGCCGCCATTTGCAGAACAGAATGTGGAGTGGCTGGTCAGTGAAGTACTGTCTCTCGACATAACTAAAGATCTCGAGTCTTACGAGGTGAGTGATATACTTTTGAAGTCATTGTCAAGTGAGTCAGGTGGCTCTTTAGAATGGAGTTCTGTTAGAGAGTGGGCTTATTGGAAAGTGTTGGTAACCAGCCCACTGAAATCTAAAATGTTTTGAATGCGTTCTTTTCAGGTGGAATACAATGTTCTCAAAGAGGAGGATTTAAGTATCGCGTCGTTTGACGAGATCGAGAGTGAACGAGTAGAGTCACTGGAGGCTGAAAACACCATTAAGACCAAACAGATACAAAATCTTAACGAGCAGCTCTCTTGTGCTCGGAACACTATTCAAAGCCTGGAAAGCACCATCAACACCATGCAGATAAACCAGACTGAGCTTCAGGGCATCATCCGATCTCTACGAGCCGAGAACGAAAGCTTAAAGAAAAACTTTGAAAAACTGAAAAATCATGTACTTGCCAACGGCGATGCTGTTGGCGTCGAAGAACTGTCGAATGCACCAACGAACGATAATATCACGAGTACTCTAACCGAGTGCAGCACGATCAAACCGACTTGTGCCGAGACGAATGTCAGTTCTACCGAAGAAAACACAGACAGTTACGAGCACATTGGCAGCGGAAACGATCTCACAGACGATGAAGCAGATTCCGACGAATTCAGTGAGAGGAAGCCTCGGTCGGTTAGCCCCAGCCCTCCTCTCAGCGACAAGTGCGAAGATCTGGTTGTCAGTAGATAAATTACGTTAGTGCTTTTTTCTGTTAAAGACTGAAAAGTAGTCTGTTAAATTTTCTCCTAACGAAGATAATTTAGGGGTTGGTTTGTGGAGATGATATCGAATAACTCGTAATTTTGGTCCTGGCTGACTGTATTTCTTTTGCCAGCAAAATAGGGAAATGCTGAGGAATCTAACATCACGTACTTTTCACGTGCTGGTAGTCTTCGCATCATTCCCACTTCACTTGGTAACACCGTTTACAGCGGTGGTCCACGCACTCGCAGCAGTTACGTACGCGTGTACGCACCCACTGAAATCGTTTTTGAATATCATGGATTTTTGCAAGGTTCACAGAAACGGATATAAGATTTAGTGAATATTTTTGTGAGATATAAATCAGAATCGGGTTCAATCATGCCATGTTAGGAGGTAATAGATTTCTTCAGAACGGACATAAATTGCTTAAGTATAATGATCGACCCTCTTGCGCAGACGTTGTTTTGCTTGTCACACAATCGAATGCATGTCACGTAATCTGCTTCGGGGGAAGTGAGTGAGTGACGAGCGAAAGCAAGATGTCGGCTTACGAGGCCGTTGATCGTTAAGTAAACAAATGTACCTGTTATACAGGCTGTAAATTAGTGAGAAATACTTAGCTAATATTGATGTGAAATAATGAATTTTAAATTTGTTACATGGAATATGAAAACGAAGAATGGTTTATTGATTTCACCTTTTCCTTTGTAAAAACGTTTTTCGCTGTATTGTTTTAGTGAGTTTTGTTGATTTGCAGCAAGTCGATCATCTGGACGGTCGATATTACGTTTGCAAATGGTTAATCACGCAGACAGGCTGACTGCAAGTTCTGCCTCAAATCAATAGTTTAATATTCAAGAGTGTCTATGTTCTCAACGACTAAAAGGACGTTTTTCTCGAGATGCTGTCTGTTTTTCCTTTTGCCTCCGTCTCAATTTAAAAATTCCCCTGACTAGTCATTTGGTAGTGTTAGTTGAGAAAATTACATTTCTGGATAATTTTCTTTTGATTGTCGTTTCTGTAACTGGTGTGAAAGATTTCATGCCTTCGATTATTTCATGACACTACGGAGTCTGGAGAAATACGGCCCTTAGTTTTATCAACATAGACTATTGGATTAGAGAAGAAAACATGAAAAGAAATAAAAACGCGAATCCTTGATATAAATTTATTTTTCAAAATTATCGAAAGCCACTTTGTATTTGAGTTAATTTTCTTCAGATTCATTTATGAGAGTAAGTTAAAATTTGGGATGCTCTGTAAATTAATTGTGAATTCAGAGATAAAGCAATCATTAAAGAAATAGTCATTTGGAAGGGTACTGGATTTTGTGTAGTGTTACTTTGAGAAAGAGTGTAGATCAGCTGAATGAACATTGGTAATTTTACTTATTACACGTTTCTCCACAACTACTAAAATGCCAAAAAGGGAGAAAGGAGGAGGAGGCATCCAAAGGCGCTATACTAGGGATACTCCATCAATAAACTAAAAATATGAACGAAAAAAAGAAAAGAAAATAGAGTCAATAAGCCATTACCGTGAGGAAAGCGGTTGTTTCACGGGGTTTGTCAAGGGGTACGCAAAATCTGCATGCGATTGCGCATGTTCCCCAAGCAGAAAGTTCTCGGAGCAACTTCAGCGGAGCAGCCGCGCGTGTAGGTTGGAACTGGCGGGAAGAAGACTGTATACACCCTTTTAATAAGTCTTGGCGCCATTTTGAATATTTAATTTATGGCGTCATTCGTAGAAAGTAACCTGTCATCTTGCTCTGATTTCATTACGTTGGATCCATGTTTGATGGTTCGATATCAAATGTCATTGTGAAAAGAAGTCCAAGGAAGGTCAGAATCTTTCCTAGCACCTTAAAAATATTGCCTGAGATAAAACTGAGATAACCTTTTTATTAGGCTCAAATGGTCGCAGTTGTGCCACTAGTCCCATGCTTAACCCACAACTGTGACCCAAGCTTTAATCTCGATGGAGCATTAAAAAAATGGCACGAAGAGGTTTTATTTTCGTGATCCTGGTGGCTCAAGTAGGCATTGCCGGATTTCATACCGTGAGGGTCTGGGTACAATCGGTGTATTATGGGATTAACAACACAAGACTCAAATATTCAGGAAGAGGACACCGAGCTTTACAAAATCCTTAAGTTTCGTGTAAATTGCGCCAATATTGAACAAGCTACAGCCATTCAAAAAGGTAAAAATTTAGTAACAAATGTATGGATTGCCGGAGACTTGTCCGGAAATCCATACATTTTCCGGACAAGTGTCCGGCAATCCATACATTTGTTACTAATTTTTTACGTTTTTGAATGGCTGTATCTTGTTCAGTATTGGCCCAATTAACACGAAACTTAAAGATTTTGTAAAGCTCGATGTGCTCTTTCTGAATATATGGGTCTTGTGTTGTTAATCCCATAATACACCGATTGTACCCAGGCCCCCGACGTATGAAATCCGGCAATGCTTTCTTGAAAAACGGAGTAAGACTATTTGCCGACCATGCCTCACTCCGACCTCGGTTGTAATTCAGCCTCGTTCAAACGTCGTTGCCCCTGCCGTGCTGAACTCAAAAAAATTTGGCCCGCCAGTGGCATGACCTGAAAGAACGGCGGTGGTTTTAAACCGACGGTCGAATTAACGCGCACCAGTAAGAACGCGCATCAGTAAAAACACGTTTTTTTTGTGGCTTGGTGAACTTATTCGCGTAACTAAGTTACGAATTTATAACGACTACTAATGGTTACTCGATATATTTGATGGTTTTGATATGCTACAGTAATTCTTTGATTATTTTGTCGTTGTTCTCGGTGTCTTCAATTAGTTAGCCTTTATGGTAACAAGTAATGAAAAAAAAAAATAGATGACTAAATACAACCGTGTTTCGAGTTAGCAATAATGACACTGGCAGCCCTGCTCACGTAAACGGTTTTTTTCAATTTCTAAATTCCTTAGTATGTGGTAAATAGCCTTATTTTAAAGTTGACTTCCATCAGATTTCGATGATCAGCTTCATACGTTGGAATTTGTGGTCAATGACGAAACATAGTTCGCTTGCCGGTTGATCCACAAACCTATGATCGTGATGTGATAGGACATCTCAAATTTTTGCATCATTTTGACGAACTGTTGTTAAAAGTGACGGTAGCGAAAGAAGATTGTTACTGTAGCCCGTGCAAGTTATTGAGAAGTATGACATTTTTCAGTGATAGAGCAACAGTATTTTCTTGTATCATAAAATTGATACAAGCCCACCAATCTGATACCCAGTGGATTTTTATCACACCAGGGCCGGGTTGTTCGAAAGCCGGTTAACGGTAACCCAGGATTAAGCGTCAACTGAGGTATCATTTTTTCTTATTTAAAAACGTTTTCCACCTCTAACGTTTGGTGTAGTTTGAGATTACATCAGCTCAAAACTGAAGGTCAAACAATATAAACAGATTACCTAACCAAAAAGTTACAAAACTGAAATCAAAATTCTCGCTAACCCTGGGTTAGCTTAATCGGGCTTTGAACAACTCGGCCCAGAATGTCAGCAGGACTTACATGTAACACATGACGACTTGTCCTAACCACAGGGATGCGTACTTAAGTACGCTGATAAAGTGGCAAGACAAGACGCTACGTCCTAACAGAGGTTGCAGCCGTGAGGCCTATTCTAAACGACGTTTGCAACCATGCACTGCGATCGGCAGGCTGGATAGGCCTTATCACGGTTTTCGACGTCATCTTGACGAGTAGGCAAAGCGGTCAGAAATTACAGTGTTTGTGTGGGAATCCGATGGCAAATAACTTCTTCCAAAATTGGATTTTTCACACTTTGTGAATCAAAACGTTAACTACTAGGTAGAAGATTGTATTCATCAAGTTGTGAATTACAAACTTTAAACGAGGACTTGCAATATGTCTGCAAAAAAAATTGCTGCCCATAGTTAAAAAAGATCGAAAAAATGATGTCAAATCTCAAAAGTCTTGAGGACGAGTTGCGGGCAGAAATGTCTAAAAACGCCGTGGTTCGCATGAAGTGGAGATTGAGTCGTGCGAGATCAAAATCAGGAGGTACCTGTCGAGAGATCGCTCGAAACGATGCTGGCGAAGAAAGCTCTATTTCCTACAAATCTATCTCGAGATCAAACAAGGTTTTCCTTCGTCAGTAACAGCAAGGTAGATTACAAGTCTGACAGGGTTACCTCCTACAGTTTCGATGGTTGGATATACAGCAGGTGTTTCTGTAGTTTTGCGGGTATTCCGGGCATGTGTAAACATTGGGAAGAATTTCTCTCACCTCCACCGGACATACTTTGTGCAGCAAATGGGGAAAAAGTATCCAAAAGTAATTTAGATGAAGAGAGGTGTGGACAATTTCTATATTGAACCCCCTTTTCGCGTTCTTTAAGTTTCGTAATATTGCTCGAAAAGGAAGAAAGGCTTCTTCAATTCGTACGGGAACACTTGCTACCCAGGTAGGGACAAATTATTTGAGTTCGACATGGTAGAAGCACGACGTCTGGACGAGGCCGAATTCCAACCAAGGTCAGATCGCGTGACAGACAACAAATACTCACTCTATTTTTCAAAAAAACTCTGCTTGCTCGATCCATTAGCCATTTTTATCTGTTTTCATAAAGCTTTCCACGATAGGTTACCTGTCACATTAATCGACCTGATTTCTAAGAAACGGGTCACAAACTATTCAACCCGGACTTGCGCTTCTCTAATTGTTCCACGCTTCAACACGCGTTACATGAAAGACTCTGTCGCGTTTAGAGGCTCAGTCCTGTGGAATGCAGTGACCAACAATTGTGGTGCCTTGACAAAAAACATTCCTTATCGTGATCTCAGGCTAAAGCTTAAATCTCAAGCCAATTTTAATGAATTCAGCTTTAAGATAACGTCTGCATCCACTTGTAATTTTAGAAAAGATGACTTTGTATATACTTAAATTTATATTCACAATTTCATATTTGTAAGCGCTAATTTAGTTCAAACGTTTTGTCCGTATAGCTTTTAGTTTTTTAGTTTTACTAGTAATTAGTTAATTGTAAACGACCCCACAAGCTCATGTAGCTTTAACACTTATCGTTTCAAAATAAAGGCCATCTCCATCTCCATCTCCATCCATCTGGATCACGTTAATTCATTTACTGCATTTAATTAGAAAGCCGGAATAATATTTTCGTAAGTAGTTCCCAAAAAGTGTTCTTTAGGCAAAGTTTCAGGATTTTCGATTTGTTGAACCTCGATATTTCCAGTCAGTGACTCTTCGTGTGCATCAGGAGCCATGGCTCCTGTGTGTATATCATACGAAAGGTATTCACACGCAGTTTTGATACATATATTCCCATAATATAATAAATATATGTAGAATTGAGGTAAAATTCCTTTACAAAAATTAAACTAAAACTATTAAATAGAGAGGGAGAGGATCCCAATCTTCTCTCAGTAGAAATATTCTACTTTTCGGTAGCAAAATTGGAGTTAGCCAATCAGATGCCGTGTATATT
>JAHPZR010012605.1:20000-25000 GCA_019787425.1 Platygyra sinensis | reverse complement strand
TGAAAAAAGCCTTCCTGTTTCTCCACTTAAACGAATGACGTTGTCTATTCCTTGCTTCTTACAGGGCCCCATGGTCGCTGAAATCGAAAATAAAAAAACACATTTACTTGATGAATACAAAACATCTACGTATCATCCTAATTTCTATAGACTACGAGTAGTCGCTCTTTCGCTTAGTCCGTCCTTGCGAAACGCGAAAGAAACCCGCGAGAAAAAAAATGACCGCGCGAGATCCTGGTGGCGAGATGCACGTGCTTCTCGCCCCCAAGATCTCACGCGGCCTCTTTTATCTCTTGCAGGTTTCTTTCGCGTCTCGCTTGATGGACTACGCGAAAGAGGGACTACTAATTTTATTTCTTTGCATAGCAGACAAATCACGTGATTCATGCAGACTTCGTTAGCAATAAGTGCTGACTTACGGTCTTCAATTGCTGTATAGCTTGCATGAAATCCTGGGTATCTTCCAGAACTGTCGGCCACGAAATCCACGTTCATTTTTGTGTGGTTGGACTGAATTGCTGCGGGAAGCGAAGAACCACAGAATCTGCGTGAGTGTGTCAGTATGTCACCGGTTTGCCAGGAATATTTTTCTTGCTTAATCAGGACATAATCCGAAAGACAATCTTCAGATTGTTGTAAATCAAACGAATGAAAGGTGAAATTGATGTTATAGCCGACAGGGACCTCAATTGTCCAGAAACAGTTTACGTCATTCGAGTAAGGCAAGGGATATTGGTAGCTTGCAAGTTCACCACTTGTGTCATGAAGTGTAATTCTGTCATATGGGCGTAAGGAAGATTTAGAACAAGCGTATGGAGCAGGAACCACCGTGAGAGTTTCATATGTGGCGAAAAAGCCGTTGAGAAGGCTCTCAGATGCAATAACATAACTAACTAACAAACTGCTTCCTTTTGAGTAAACCACTTCCGGTTTGAATAGAGAGCAGAATCTCCTCATGTTTATCCAAGTGGAATTCGTCACGTCATAAACCTCCACATAACTGCTGTTACATGATCCATACACGTGCCAGAACGTAAGTCTTATAAAGTTCCCGGGAGGTACAGAGATATTCCAGTGACATGATCCGTTTCCAGGATAGACAGGAAAGTTCGGACTTGCGAAGCTTATTCCCTGGCCAGTCAGGTGCACAGTGCTGTTTTCACCTGGCTTGCAAATTCCCGATGATTCTAAAACGTTCAATTCAAAAATTGGATTAGTGGCACACAGGTACGAGGTACCCACCATGATAATTCGTTATTTCTCTCAGTTCTTTTCACCACAACCAACCAGTTAACGTTTATTTAACAAGAAGAAAATGGACAAATTAAGGATGCGTATATTCTACGGCTGTGTGCTAAGTTTTGATTCCCTGCTTTATAGTGCAGGCGACGCTTAAGTTGATCAGGCATGTATTTTACGTTATGTAACGCTTATTCTACTATTCTGTTACTTTGTCAATTCCATCACTTCAATGTGAACCCGATGCCTCTTTCTATAGTCATACCGTAAATACTCGACGTCGCGCCCAGGCGCTTATTTCAAATTTAGGAGCAGACGGGGAGAACTTAATTGAGAGGCGGGGTGGGGGCGCTTATTTACTTTTTCCCAAATCATGCCGACATAGACGTGCATGTATGTATGTATGTATATATGTACGTACGTACGTACGTACGTAGTATGTATGTATGTATGTATGTATGTATGTATGTATGTAAATCTTTATTTAAACACGGAAAATCATCAGTTTAGCTTAAGTTAAAAACTAAAACTAATTACAACTGCTTTACATGATTGCCGTGTGGGAATCCGATATATCAGCTACCTTCTTGATATTTCGCTTAAAATGCTCAACGGATGCAGCATTTTTTAAAGTTTTTGGGCAAGTTATTCCATAGCATGGCCCCGCTGTAAGAGAAGCTTCGTTTCAAATAATTGGTGCTTGGTTTGGACAGGGTCAGCCTTCCCTCAGAGTTTCTTAAGTTGTAAGCAGAGTGACGCTGAGAGAAAAGACTTTGTAGATATTCCGGAGCAAGGTCATTCATGGTTTTATACATCATTAAGGCTTTTTGTTTCTTTCGGCGAAGAGATAGCCTCTCCCAGCTGAGGGTGGAGAGAAGGTGGTTTGAGCTCGCATCAAAGGGTGATTTAGTAATAACTCTGGCTGCGCGATTCTGTAATTTTTGGAGCTTATCACTCAAGTAACCACTCAAACAGTCCCAGACGGGGCTACAGTAATCAAAATGAGGCATAATTAAGGTGTTATAAATTAGAATTGCAGTTTCTTTGGATATAAACGGCCGCACACGTTTTAGGGCTCCTATAGCTGAAGAGACTTTCTTGCAAATCTCTTCAACGTGTTTACCCCAAGAGAGGTGAGCATCTATGGTAAGACCCAAGGATAGAATCGCGAGAGAACAGGACGCCAGCGCAAAACGGAAGACTTCACTGGGTAGGAGGCAAACACAATCCCACCCCCGTGTACTTCGCGGGTGTGGGGATAGGGCGCTTATTCGAAGGAGGCGCTTATTTCAAATTTTGGCCGATAAGAAGGCGCTTATTCGGTGTGTGTGTTTGTCTGCGAGGGGGGGAGGTTGGAGTTCGTATGATAAACAAGGGCATATCCCATCCGGGGAGACGTGTTGTGCACAACATTCGAACAAATTGAGACAGAGCGAAGGCCACCTGCCCCCTCCCCCAACTCGAATAAAAAATTATCCCTGAAGACGGTTTTTTCGACAAAGAGGAGGGGGGCCCCGCAGCCCCTTATTAATCCACCCTTGTTATGTGAACTAACGGCAAGTAAATGGTTCATTATTACCTGCAGTCACCGTTGTGTAGTTCGCAATGAATCCTGGACCAGTCCTGTAGAGTTCTTGGATTCGAATACCGAGTTCATTTGACACTGAGTAAATAACAAACGATGGTTTCTGTCCACAGTGAGCTGTTTCGATCGAGTTTTTCTTATTTATCGTCTGCACAAGATAAATACAAGCTCCTCCTGCGAGTCGAAAAGACGAAAAATCCACTCGTACAACTTTTCCTTTGAGTGTGAATATCTTCCAGTAGCACTGCGTTACAGGGTGACTGGATGGATACCCAGGGGTTTGGATGACACCGGAGGGATCTTTTAACACGATGTTTTTGTTTTCGTCCAGTGAGTTACCAGATGAACATGAGAGGGCTGGAAAAGAAGAATTAACAAACATCAGTCCGAAAGTTGGCTACTTACCATGCTGCCATCTACTGTTAATAATAGTTCCAATTGAACCATTCCGTAATTTTTTTTTTTTTTTGCAAAACCGCCAGTTTACAAAAGTTTTAAACTGAAGAGCACTATATGATTGCTCGATAGGTTTCATGTTAAATACTGGGGTTTCATGGGAGTTTTGCCACAGATGTAAATTTGCAACCGATTTGTGCAACATTAATTAACGCTTGGCGAAAATTTCTAAACATTTCAACGCAATATATTGCAATACTGTTGGATCTTGTTCAGGATTATAAAGAAAACGAACACAACAAATTGATTGGGCGTTAAAATGTTGGTTGCGGTTGCCCGGGCCGTTACTCCCTTGTTTATTCCAGGTCATACTTCATTTAACTAAGTGACAGGACCGTACAGATATGAGATAGCTATAAATGTTGCTAAAAGTATACATACTGCCTTACCTCAGGACTACAGTAAACAGCCTGAGGAGGATTTTCGACCTACACTGTACACCCAAACGTAAAACTGTAGATCTCTTATAACCTTTCCCGCTACTCATGTACTCTTACAGCAATATAAATTTCGACTGATAAGAGAGTGCATGAGAAATCAAACCCCGAGGAGTTGTGCACAAGCTGCTAAATTTTACCTGGAGTGATGGCTGTGTACGATACAAATAATCCCATTGCTCTCCAAAGCATCTGGTCGTAGCTTTGGAACAACACGTACAAACTGTTAAACTTGGAGTATATTGTAACGGTTCTTGTACTATAACTCCGACGGAAAAAGTTGATCAGATTGCGCTCCGAGCCATCTACATCATAAACCTCCACCTTGTCATTTTTAGCATTGTTATTCAATCTGTATGTAAGATGAAGCACAACAGTGTGATTCTCGGGCGCTGTGATGTACCATCCACAGGTCGTGTTTGTGGGATAGCCGTTAGGGTAGTACGGGCTGGAAAAGTTGTGTTCCACGGGCGACAGCGGAGCATCAAGGGTACTGTTAAGAGAACACTCTGAAAATAAAGATAAACACTAAGCGTGAAAACATGGCAGCGGAAGTGGAAAGGCTGGGAAACAGAGCTCGGATTTAGCGCCGCGGAGCATTGCAGGGTTCAGCGTACTCCAGTGAGCGCATCGCACACGCAAAGGTTTCCACGCACCCTGGAAATTTACACTTATGTTTGCGACTAATAAGATTAAGATCGTTCAAAACAGTATCCAGCCCTTTTCAAGATTACAATTTTCAATTTTTAGTAAAGATTAAATTTTCAAAACTTTAAGGTGGCTATGAACCCAACGTACAGATTTTTTTTCTTGTTAGACTTCTAATCAAAATTTGTTTTATATAAAAAACCACCAGTGATTGGGCAGTTTTGTGATACCATGAATGTAGCATCAACTTATTTAGACAACACAGCCTTGTCGCAGAAATAGTCCTATTCGTGGGATAAAATTCACACAACAGAAAAACATGGCTGCCATTCTAGACTACAGCGAACTGACTCAGTCCAGGCTTCCCCCGCCAATACAACGCGGATGGATTAACGATAATGGCGCTTGCTACGGGTGTCACGCCAAAATAGAATACAACTTTCATCAGTAAACATTATCCGAGGCTGTTGTTGACTTCAAAAACATGTTTCAAAATCGTACCACCTTTCTGTATCTGATACGAAAGTCACAAGCAAGCTTTAGATTTCATTTACATGAATCAAATGGTGTCATTAGCCTGTCGCATGGCGCCGGTGGCAACGCTGTGCTGTCTAGATCAGCCCTAAAAGATTCCA
>JAHPZR010012605.1:0-17500 GCA_019787425.1 Platygyra sinensis | reverse complement strand
GTATTGAATACGCTTGAGTGAATTCTGCCCGCAAAATAGCTCAAATTCACTTATTCTGACGCTTTTTCTGCTCGGATAAAACCTACTCGTGTTCTGCTCGGTGCAAGTTTGTTCACTTTTAATACTTGATTCAAAGTCTTTTATGGTAAATGATAACGTTTTTCCTATCGGCAGAATCTATTAATATTTCTTTTAATTTAAAAGACGCAGTTGCTATTTAGTTGCCAAACCTTAAACCTCTTAATTGCATGTCTTGTTTTATGTTTTGCGCTAACAAATTCGGTTAATTTTTGTTAAATGACAGCGCCGATCTTCCACACAGGACATGAGATTTTTGGCGTAATTTTCTTTTCTTTTTGTTATTGGTATATTCAGCTTACAAGCCTTATTTATATAATATAGTATCATTAAATACTACCTTCTGCAGCCAGTGACTTCAGCCACAATATTAAACCTAAAAACACAAAAACGGGTTGTTGTTGTTGTTTATGTAGATTGACACATATTGCATTATTTTACTGACAGAGTATAAAAATAACACCTTTTGTACGGAACTATTCACCTACTTATTGCAAGTGTGAAATAAAAACGCTTCGATCGCCAGCGATAATATGGCAACAGTGATAATAATGTGATATTTTCCAGGGATAATTCTCTTCTCTACCTCCAGCGAATATGGGATTATCAACAATTAGGCAGCTTTCTTGTCAAAGAATACTGATATTTCAGAGGGACTTAAATAAATATGCGTAATTCTTTCTTTTCGTTTGTATAACCATAAACACGTACACCGTCAAAAAAAGAGTGGGCCACTGCATGTTTATATTGAAGTAAACAAGGAACATTTTATCTGGCTCACACATATCTAGTCAAGATGAAATCGACTTGTTTCAGCTACAAATTATTTACATCAGGTTGATGATTAGCCGCGTTGATACGGTCGGCAATACATTTCACCTTGTGCAAACAAACAGGAGTTGGTTGATTATACGATTATTCACGCGCGCGTTCAGTATCACAAAATGATTCTTCTCGCTGTAAACAAGCACCTGAATGACTTGCATTTATGGCACGGAACGCGCAGCGAGCGAAAATCCGTTCGATATAAACTCCGGAGAGGTGTCCAGGATTATACCGATGTTGCTTGTGTTTATAGTGTTGTACATCGAAGGCGCTTTTCGCAAGTATTCATCCGTTTGAAGCTGATATGCATTTCGTACAAGACTTACCGAGGAATAGCAGCATTTCGAACTACAGCCTAAACACCGACGTCAATACATTCCCTCTCGTCTCTTTCCAGTACTGGTTCCAAAACTAATTTTAGATCTGCACTCATGACATGACATGACATTTGAAGAGGGTCACGCGATTTTGCTTGCCTTAAAAGGTAGTCGCACAATCCAGTAGTTAGTTTGCCACGAGCCCGCGAAAAACTGTTCCAGATGCAGGTAAAAATGTAACGGATGGACCAAAATGGACCCGAGCGAGCAAGCAATTATAGCACAACGAAGTACAATAACGCACTTTATGACAAATTCGCGTTTCTGAAAAAGCTTTTGTTTGCGAGATTTCCATTTCTCCCGGTGTGTCGCATGTTTTTTTAACCGGAGATCTAGTATGTACGTATTTCTCTGGGGTTACTTTGTGTATTTTGTCCTAGCTTTTATACCCTAATGTATTTCCAGCTTGTTCGCGGTACACATTTCCCCGGATATATCTTGTGTTTACCCCATGCAAAGCCGGGAGTGCGACAGACAAGAGATTCAGGCATGAAGTAATTTTTTAGAAGTACGGATCAAGGCAGCGATTAACTTTTATTACTCAGTTAGCTTAAATAAAAGAAATGATTTTCGTTTTTGCTCGGTAAGTCTATAGTATGAGGCACATTTTAGCGGTCGCCTCGCCTGACACGAGCTACGTCACGGTTTGAAATGTTACTGAAGCTTAACTTTTCAATTTTGTTGTTTGTAATCCTTGTCAATCTTCTCCATCCTTAACCATCCTCGTTTCTTTATGGTTTATTATTATCTCTTTGGTGTTTTTCTATCTTAGTAAAGCATTATTTTCAGGCTTCCTTCATTTTAAAGGTAAATTTGTCGATGGTCAAAATATCGTGATAGAGCCCCTTTCAGATGTAGATGTTTCATAGAGTATTGCATGATTTCTCCTTGGACTTCTCACTCTCTCCTCGTGCAGTTTAGAGGCCATTAACCATAAAAGGAAAGGCATTTAATGATATTTACTCGGGTACGAAAACAATTTGTTCTCGTTTCACTGCAGAGCGATTTAAAAGAAGAGGCTTTGTACCCTCTCTTTCAATGGCGCAGCAGTGTACTTTTGGTTCCCCAATCTTCGCACGTGGGAGTAGAGTAGTATGTGGGCAATAATGAATTAAATGTTGCAGTGGTACTGCGGTGTTTATGCCAGTTTGGTTTAGAAAGCGAAAAACAGCAAGGCAGAATTATTTGGCAACGCAACAACTTTTGTTTTGACGAAAAAAGTAAATTTATCTAACGTTTTGTTCAGGTGAGCTTCTGATAGCTCAGTCATTTGAAATGACCGATAACTTTGATAAGGCGCTGCATATCCTATTTGATATATACTGATTGAATTACGAGGTTAGCTTTTTTCGTGCACTTTCTAAGTAAGCAAATCAAATATTGTTTAGGCGCAATCAAGCATGATTGAACCCAAACATAAAATAACATGCCTGAGCCAAACGTGATCAATTTGTCAACGATTAACTGCACAGGAAAATGTCATTCACTCGACAGATCAGGGACGGAATTTTGAAGTTTAGAGAGAATAAAGTCGATTTTATCTTTGAAAAATCAGTCTTTTTTACTTTTCCACTGGAACCAGTTTAAATCAATTATAAGATACATGAAGAAATTACAAAATAAATATATTAATCGAAGCCTATCATGCAAAACCTCTTCCATTTTTTCATTCAAAATAAATAAATAAATAAATCATCTTATATTCACTCTGAAACGCTAAACTGATTAATAGAAACCTAGTAGAATCCTACTGTTGGAAATAAAGCAGGTAATGAAAATACCGCCCTGGGTGTATAGTTTTTTCAAAGCCTCAGAGCAAACCAGTGTATTTTTTATATTAAGGGATTCTTTCAGTTTAGTAAAAGACTTGGGAAGTTGAGTTTGTTTTTAGCCAAATCTTTGAATTGAATTACGACATGACTCGGTGATTGTGAGCTAAAAGCCACCTTGGATCTATCATGAAAGCCGATTAGCATCTTTTCTTATCTTATAGGTCTTTACTGAACTGATGTGAATAGATGAATCTGCCAAATAGTCATCGTAAATGGTTGCCTTATCTTAGTTATGGAGTGTGGTAACTGAGAAGTGCGCCCCTTTGACGACCAGAAATTTTTTTTTTTATCTTTTAAAATGCTCATTCAAATTGAAAGCTCTCGTTTTTAGCACCTTATTATGGCCTTTGAGCGAACTGGGTTGATTTTTGTTGTCACCGTAATTAAGCAAGGTGAGGCAAAACAACTAATTGTTTAGTCTAAGCTAGGAAAATCAATCAATCAATCAACTTTATTTAAATGTCGAAAGACCGCCTAGCCAGGGAGAAATCTCCCTTACTAATATGGGGACATTCTAAAATTAAATAAAGATAAATAAATAGTTACTAGATGTACGATAAGATATAAAAACTATTTACAATAAATTACAATTTAAACCTAAAAAGCCATAAAATAATAAAATTTCTTTTTCTTTAAAATAATAACTATATTTTAAGAAGAGCACAGGCCACAGCCTCTGCACCCATCGTCAATTAATTCACTTAAGTTAAGATCTCTTATTCGTTTTTTAAAAACTTTAAGGGATTCTGCGTCCCTATTATTCTTAGGAAGTTTACTCCATAGGAATCTAAAATCCATTAATTCTTCGTTGAGTGCTTTCTGATTATGACCTAAATGCAACTGTATGAAACAAATTGGAATGATCTTTAATGGAACAGCTCAATCAAGGCATTCAAGCGATTAAAAAGCACTATCTTTGCTGGAAACGACGGACTCCCGCAAATAATGGTAGAACTTTACCTATGAGTGGTTGCCTGTTTCCACAGTAAGCAGCTGGGATTTCCGGCGACCGAAATCACAACTTATCGTTATCGTTTCATAGTAACGACTGTGCTCGAGTACAGCTGAAATGAATTCAAGTGTAAAATTTTGCGTTGATTCGACATTGTCAACAGAACTGGCTCGTTTTAAACTTTCTCCGAGTGTTCACCACATCCTGATGGGCGTATGCATTGCCAATGGTCTTTTATCGCCCGTAGCAGTATTAGGGAACGGGCTTGTACTCGTGATAATCTTGAAGTTCTCGAGCCTGTACACAAACTCAAACATTCTGATATTCTCGTTAGTTATGACTGATATTCTTGTCGGCTTGGTAGTACAGCCGTCATTTGTGGCCTACATTGCCAGCAAGATCAAACTGGATTTCTCCTGCGGGACACTCATGTCTTACTTATTTACCGAAATATTCTGCCTTGGTCTGTCCATCTTCATGCTCTGCCTTGTGTGCTGTGATCGATACTTTGCAATTATGTTTCCTTACAAGTACCTCCGCGCCACGAAGAGACGGGTGATAAAAGTAGTTGCAATTTGTTGGAGTACGTGGTTCGCGTTTAACGTTATTTGCAGAGCACTGAGGGTTAAAAACGATGAGTTCTTCTCACCCATCGCCTCTGTTATTGCTGCAAGTTTCATTCTGAACATCATTTTGAATTTCAAAATCTTCGAAGTCGTCAGGCTTCACAAAAGGCAGATTCTCGCCCACAAACAAGTTAACCTTGAACTGAAAACCCGCGGGACACTCGAGGGATCCGGACAAGACAAGGATGTCCCGCGGGCGCGTTTACACGATACCCGCCTAGCTATCACAGTGTTGCTAATCTCTGGAGTGTTGATCCTTTGTTACTTGCCTCTTATGTTGACGTCTGTCGCAGACATGATTGTGGATGAAGACGACTTGTTTGATCACGTGATTTATCCATTAGCGGAGACTGTGGCATTTTTAAATTCTTCGCTAAATCCGTTCCTTTATTGCCTGCGGTTTAGGGAATTAAGACGCAAAATTGGTCAGGTTTTAAGGATGACGAACGGTTCAGAGCCAAACAATTTGCGACAATTTTATGGCTCTCACTGAAAACAAGAAATCTGCGTTTTGAACCCTTCTTTACATATTCGTTACAATGACTCCGCAGTCGATCAGAAAAGGTCTCAGTTCCAGAGATAAATAATTGTTGTCCAGTGGATAAGCGTTTGAACTAAACGCTTTCTACCGGATAGTTATATTTCCTGTGGATAGAAACAACTGTGGACAGCTGACAAAGTTTTGTCGCCATTAATGCAACCAGCAGTGAGTATGGATGCATTGCTGGTTCGGAATCGCAAAACCTAGGATCGCTTGCAAGTGTACAGAAATAAAATTGAAATAACTAAAGTCAGCCAATGCTTGGCTAGGGTTCAAGTTAATAAAGCATGGTTGGTTATGTCGTATGACTATAATACTTATAGGGCGAACAGTGTACTTTATACATGAAAAAATCTAGCATCGTGATTGTTCAGTATTCTCCACCCCCGTCCCCGCCAACCCATGTCCCCCATTCTTCTGTCTTACTTCAGTTTCATCTTTTCTCATAGGTGGTTGAGTGATTGGTCAAAACCTGTCGTGATATATTCTAACTAAACCTTGGTATTGGGCAGTGTATCGTCTGTTATCTCCTATAAACCATCCTGCCTAGCTATGATAATGCAGCCTAATCCCCGGGGAGACCTCCGTATGAAAAGGTCATGAAAGATCGGGGATGCTTCCCATGACGAGATATCTGTCCACTACCGCTATTCGAAGTGTAATGTTAGCACTCATACACGATTTAGTGAGAGCGCAGAGTGCCGTGCTGCCATTTTCTTCAAAATATACTGTAGTTTAGGGAATAACTGCCTCCATAATCTTACCTTTTGGGGATTGCTTCCTATCCCAGGATAAAGGAAACGTCTCGAGTTTTTCGTTCCAGTTGGTGTTGCGACGGGCTCCTTTAAGCTCAACACTTCCATATGCGGTTTTTATTTAACTTATTTCTTTATACGTTTTCCATTACCGGGCACGCTTTCTACATTAGAGTACCTCCGTGTTCTACGGTATAGATACAGACAAAATTCACAATCCCCAACTTTGCTCTTAGCGAACTTGCTGTGGTCGATAAATACCATTGCTAAGAGTAACTGCGCTGGTGATAAGATCAGTCGAAAATAGAACAATTATTCTACGGTATTTTCAACGTCAAAATAGTTTTTCAGAACACCCGAAGAATCAAGTCTTTTTTCCCTTACAAAGATAGAATACATGTTTCAAGTCTACGGACAAGCCATGTGTTGGACATGTTCACTTTTTAGTCAGGCCTACCGGTAGAAATTTCTAGTCTAAAGCCTAGAGACGTTTTGTCTTGGTCGCCAAATGTGGGTCATGGTTCCAGGCGTTCCGCTTTGCGAAGGGCGTGGAAACCAGGGACGAGAATTGCTAGAGCTTGCTCGATATGTGGGAATTATCACTCTAATTAAGCTACGGAGCGTAGTTACTAATTAGAACAGAAATCGTATGAAAAATGCTGCTGTCACTGTAAACGTAAAAAGTACAAATTTCCTCTCCAGCCTTAGTTGTCTTCTTGTCTTGATTCTAAAGCGTTGAAGGCGTCTTTAATTAGCGCCGGATTACCGCTTTTTGTGATCGGGTTGTTTTCTAGGCTCGATTTCTGCCGCTCTCTCGTGTCTAGTCTTCCCTCCCCGAGAAAACGGGTAAATAGCGACTGGGGACCGACTGGGTACGAGTCTGGGCAATTTAAAATACGACGGAAGTCTGGGTAAGAGTGTCAACATGTATTATTTTCATTTCTGGGTTAATAACACATATATAACGCCCTCTCGCCCTCTCAAACCTTCATTTACACATATTTGAAGTTTGAGCGAGTACACCTAAAACACTTGGTTGGCATCCAAACTGATTGCGTGACCTTTTTTGACTGACGCTTGCCGCGGAGAGCAGAAAGTTGCTCGAGTCTCGTGCCTTGAACCTGATTTGCACGCTTACAACCAGCGATGTTTTTGCAATGTGGTAAGTATACAGAAGCGAAACAGTATAGATGTCCTAAAGTTTGTCAACTGAGTAGTTCAAGGATGAAGAACGGGTGTTTTTATGACCTTTAATAGACCCGACCTATCCAATCGAACAGTTCGGCAATCGAACCCAATCGAACACCAATCGTTCGATTGCCGAACTCAATCGAACATAATCGAACTCACAATAAAATTTTGCCAATCGAACACAATCGAACGTTCGATTACCGAACGATTGGTATAATCGAACGTCCCTTCTGCTTATTATAATACTAATTTTAAACACAACTGCCTGTGTTGCTGTTGTTGAAGTGGTGCGATTTTTCTCTGTTGAGAAGCATTTCCTTTTAACAGTCACAGTACCTTAACATTCACTGAAATTGCCTTTTATTTGTTTTGTTTTGTTTGAACATTGACATTCTTGCAGTATGATGTTCAGTTCCTGGTTATTCAATAAAAGCTGTCAATGATTATATTCCACGTGTTTTACTCAGTTTGAGGCGTCAAGAGACAATTGCATTGGATTAGTTCGATTTTGTTTGATTATATTGGTTTGATTGGTTCGAAAATCGAACTCACAGCAAAATAGGTGTTCGATTTTGTTCGATTGCCGAACCCAATCGAACGATTGGAGTTCGATTGGGTTCGATTGGTTTTTTGTTTGGTTTTGTTTGATTGGATAGGTCGGGAATAGAGTACCGAAGTGTGACGCCACAAAAAATAAAATTGTGAAATTATGGGATTTGGCGCCATTTTCAAATAGAGCGTTCTTAGAAAAGGGTCCTTACTAAAAATTACCTCTTAAAATGTAATTCCCAGCCAAAATATGAAGGATGAAAGTTTGATACTGCCCCAAATAAATCTTTCTAATTTTGAGCTGGTTCCAAACTGAAGGAACCAGAACAAATTTTGAAGGGTTTGTATGGGATGCTATGAAACTTTGATCCCTCATATCTCCATTGGAAATTGCAAAATTTCAGAGCTGATTTTTGGTACAAGAGCATCATTTAGGATCCTCTATAAGAACATGACATCATATCCCATAATTTCAAAAAAAATATTTTTGTGAGTCATCACTTTGGGACTCTATATGAGTGAGTGAGTGATTGACTGCTCGTTTTTACACGTAGTCTCTTTTCTGCTCTTACAGGAAATCACACATAAGCTGTAGGCTTAAATACACCCATATTGATCTTTGTCTTACCCACCTTTGATTTTTATATTGCCTTTCGATTTGAACCTGGTTCACTTTCATTTGTGTGACCAGAGTTGTAGAGTTACACGAGCCAACCGTGAGCCCAAGTCAACCTTGAGTCACGAGCCAACCTCGAGTCAACCACGAATCAAGTCATTTTTTTAAATTTTGTCCCGAAAAAAACCTAGATCGTAGGAAATAAAATATCTGAATATCAAGAGAAAATATAGCTGAGTATAGATTGTTAACAACAGGATATTTTGATAACAGGCTCAGCTCGATCCCGACTCGCGCGATCTTGTAGTCTTACGTGAAACCACGTTATTTTTTGTGCCCATTGCCGACTATAAAGGCACGATTGTCTTATCCAAATAGTGAGTGACCTGAGTCTAGTTGACTATCTATTGACTCAGAGAAAACCTGAACGATATAATAAAATATTCGTGTCATGCGAGTGACACTGGAGTGAGTTGCCTCTTTCCTGAATTTTGTGACTGACGACCTTGAAGTTATGTGAACTGTTGAAGGATCGTGTTTACAGAACTTTATTAGATTTGCAAAACTACATTTAATTTATTTCATAAAGAAATCAACGATAATGTAATAGTGACAATGAAGGTGGCCTGACCTAGTGGTTAGGGCACTGGATTTGTAATCCGGAGGTCCCAAGTTCAAATCCTTCTCCCTGCTACTAGATCAGTAGATGGATCTACAACTCCTCCACGCTTTGTTAGTAACCAACTGGTCAGCCTCCTGCCCAGTTGAGATTCTTAACAAGTTTCAGTCTAATTTACAGTATTGTTAGCTTATTTCAGTGTCCACAATTAGTACAGCTGTGCTAAACACTTCGACACTTAAATAAAGTTATCGTAATTTCAAGGTCGACGGGCACAAAATTCAGGAAAGTCAGGCAACTCACTTGCGTGACACGAATGTTTTATAATATTGTTTGAACAAGTTTTCTTTAAGTCACTAGATGCATGTCACTCACTATTTAGATAAGACAATGGTACCTTGATAGTTGGCAATGGGCACAACAAATAATGTGTGCTCTGGAAGTATGTCGCGTAAGACTACAAGATTGTGCGAGTCGGGATCGAGCTGAGCCTGTTATCAAAATATCCTGTTGTTCGCAATCTATATTCAGTTATATTTTATCTTGATATTAAGATATTTTATTTTCTACGATCTACTTTTTTTTTCGGGACAAAATAAAAAAAAAATTAACTTGACTCGTGGTTGACTCGTGGTTAGCTCGTGACTCGAGGTTGACTTGGGCTCGCGGTTGATTTGTGTAACGCTACAACTCGTGTGACCACTGTTTGCATGCTGTGGTAGCATTAACATTAGTCCATTCTCGTTGAGTAGACTTTGTACTGACCTGTACTGCACTACTCTGTTTAACACTTTTGAGTTTCAGTTCCAATGATCAGGACATAGCAAACTAGCTTAGAGAATTGGGTGACAGAGTGTATCTTACAAGATTTCCCCTTTGTCATGGGTGGACTCCTTGAAGATAAGTTCAACCCCCTTCCAGTTTTCTGTCTCTGATCTCTACCCCGTGCTCCCCTGTACTAATACGAATCACAGTCTCTGAATTTCTGTAAAAAGTATCTGAAACACCAACAAGACCTTGACTGGAGCTTGCCTGTTCAAATTTCCAAGGACTTTCCTAGTGACCACATAACCTGATAGATGTTCTTAAAAGTTGGGACAATTTGAAAGAGCTTACTGGTAATATAATTATAATTCCAGGAGCATCCAACTCCCATACTATCCCTATGTCATTGCATTTTTACAGACCAGTCAATTTTTAGGCTTCTCCTGCAAAATGGGTCAGTTCAGGTATAAATGAATGTGTATTGGTAAGGAACAAATGCCTTACCTCACATCAGGAGCTTATCACTACTTTCGGTGAAATGATGATGGCAGTTAAAAATTAAGTCTGTGCTTGTGATGGGTCACTGAGGTTCCTGTGAGGGTCTGAATTTGCTCTAAATTGAAGTTAAAAATGGATCAGTCTGAAGATGCCATGACAGGAATATGGGGTAGTTGTATGCTGCTGTTAACGGGCTCCTGATAATTCTTTGCCTGTGGCTAGGATATAGATTAACTTTCAAATTCTTCTAAATTCTCTCTATACCACTGACACCAAAGAGAATGCTTTGCAGTATATTTTTATTATTGTATAATAATATAATTTTAGTATTAACAACAATCGTAGATTTCTACTCAATGTTCTGTCTTCAGGGTTTTGCTTGCTGTTGTGGGGATTGGCTTGTACTGAAGGTAATATTGTTAAAACTAATATTAAGATAATGTTCTAAAATGCATAAGAAAAGTGTTTGATTAGATTTTTGTTAAAAGCTTTAGTAGAGTTTTCTTGATGGTATTGACATTGAGGGAACTGAATTGTGAACACATGATGTTTTTTTTGTGCTTAAAAACCACTGAATACTTTAACTTTAACTTTAAACTGTAATAAAATAATACTCCCAAAAAGGTTTTTCAGTACCTATTTACAAATATAAATGCAACCTATATCTAACAAGCTAATATTGTTAAATTCTAACTGTCATTCAATCATTCATTCATTACAAGTTTACTCTTGTTAATATGAAGAGCCCTCATTCCATGGTCACAAGCATGATACCCTCAGTTGACCCAGCTGGAATGACATCTCAGTCAACATTATCATCAACATCTCTATCTTTACCTGGTCAACACTTGATTGATATTTCGCTTGACAATCAGCCAAGAATCGACTAATTTTCCCAGACACACCATTGAGTTTTGATTGATACATATCAACACTCTTCCAACTGTTGACTGACTGTCCATTGAGTGTCAATCAAGATGTCAATTTTGGGTCAATCTAGTGTTGTATGAGTACCGATTGAGATGTTGATCAAGTGTCAATCAATCAAGATGTCAATGGTGTGTGTTTCTCTAGGGTGTCAATTGACACTTGACTGTGTATGCCTTTAGTACATATGATCCAGTTTCTGTATAGTTGCTTAGTTTGGTTTGTACTTCCACTCAGACTTCCATATTCCATATTCCTTTATTTCTTCCCAACAATTGTTACTCCAGGGGAGTGATGGTCTTGCTTTCCAAAGGCTTTATATTAAATTTATATAAGTACATTAAATTTAAGATTACGTTTAAAACACCAGCACTATATCTTTCAGTGTGCCATACTTACCATGGGTACAGGGCTCATACAGGTACTGGAAAACCTTGAAAGTCCTGGAATTTTATTCTGGCATTTTCCAGGAGTGGAAAGTCTTGGAAAAAGGCCACTGGCCCTAGAAAGTTCTGGAAATATGTTAAAGTCAACTAAAAAATATGAAGTGTATGAAAGGCAGTAAAGAGAACTAACATTGAGATCTTGGGAGTGTAGGTGTTAATGTGAATTTTAAAGCCCTTGAAAAATCGATCAGAGTCCTGGAAAAGTCCTGAAAACTTGTTTCTGAAAAAGGGTACGAACCTTGTGGTTAATTAAACAGTGAGTCTCTTAGCCTCAGTAGCATCTTCATGAGTGTGTGACTCAAGCAGATGTCTTAGGTTTAGGCTATGGGTCATGGTCAGGTACTTCGAAGGTACTGTATTGTGGCTTGTTGACTCTCGAATAAGAGAAGAAGATATTTCAGCCAAAGGAGAAATCACGACCATTGTGTTTTTGACCGCTCTTTCAGCAGCCCATTTCTAAGCTGCCTCTTGCCTCTGTGTCAAAACAAGTTTTTGTGCAAAACCATTCTCTTGAAAATTCGTTGTATTGTATTGTATTGTATTGTATTGTATTGTATTGTATTGTATTGTATTGTATTGTATTGTATTGTATTGTATTGTATTGTATTGTATTGTATTGTATTGTATTGTATTGTATTGTATTGTATCATTTCATCGCATTTTACTTATGTGCAATTCTCTCCATATGAAAAGTTTTTCATAAGGACTTGTTTTGAAAAACGAGGCAAAAGGCAACTCGGAAGTAGCCTACTAATTAATTATTTTAGAATCAGAGCTCTGAAGGCGAAAACCAAGTGATGTTTCTTATAGTTTAGACTTAGCATATTGATGTTTTAAACGTTTTTGCCATTTTGGCCTTTTTTTGACTTCAAATATGAGTTTTCACTGTGGTTTTAGGCTATTGGCATTGCGGCTCAAAATGGGTGGGTCAGCAGTCACTTTAGGACTCTATGACGTGTGATATGGGGAACATGTGCGAGAGACTTTCAGAATTTTGAGTGATACTGACCTTGTTGTTTAGTGTAGTAGGAAAGATTTGCAACATTTAAGATGGAAAGATGCCAATAAGCAGTCCTCTACGTTTGTGATATATTCACTGTAATGTTTAAACTTGGACATGGAAGTGCAAGTTAAAATTTTCGCCCACAGTCGCAACCATTAGAAACATTCGCCACATGAAGTATGTTACGTAGGATTATTTACTCCAATCATTTTGTTTTTATTACTTTAAAAGCTGTTCAACTCTGTTTCAATGTGACTGGCTCTATTCATTCCCAGTCACTGCAAGTTCTTTATTTCCTGTCAGTGCAAGTCAGTTCTCTTGTTTCCTTTTACAGCAAGCCTTTCTCGATGTTCCTCTAAGAATTCCGAGACGAGAACATGGACATTTTGCTAGGAAATGCATGTGGTGTCATCCAAAGCCCTGGATATCCATCTAGTTACCCTGCCAAACTAATCATGCAGTGTCGTTGGAAGATTGTAGCTCCACGAGGAAAAATGGTTCGCATGACATTTACAAGTTTCCAGCTGAACATGGATGACTGGGTTGAGTTCACTGACAACACTGATAATTGGAATCCGTATTTTATAACACGCAGTGGATCAGTGCCTTCATTTACTGTTTACTCAACTGGGCGTGGTCAGCTTGGTGTTAAGGTGAAAGCACATACAGGAAGAACTGGCCCAGGATTCATTGCAACTTACACAATGGTTCCAGCTGCAGGTCAGGTTAAATATCCCGGATATACCACGTGACGTAAATATTGCATTTACAATATAAACCAAACTGTAACTGTTGATTGGGATTCAGGGAAAACCTTTTCACAATCGCAACTTCGAATTATCTTTCAACAAATGTGTATAAAACTAAATAGCAATTAAGACCCTTTTAGCTCTCTTTTGTTTGCTTGGGCGGTTTGTTCCTCAGTTCACACCGCCTTGCTTTCAAATCTTCAAATAGTCACGTGTATATAAATGAATAACTTTTAGATGGATTAAAGGACAATTCTCAAGAGAATATCACGTGGTCAATGATGAAAAAACAACCACTCGAGCTAAAAAAAAAAACCGGGAACGCACAGAATATCACGTGAAATACTTATACTTCCCTGATGAGGCCGTGGCCAGAGTAATCAGAGGATATTCTGAAAGAGTCGCAGCATGTCAGTTGGTTGACTCTTCACCAAATTGTCATCCAATCGCTCTTTTCCAGCTTTTTGCAACATTTGACGTTTTGGAAGATATCGATATCTTACGGTTTTTGCACGCCAGGAAACCGGTTTGACGGGTTAGTTGTAGTCCTCTTAATTCCGCACGGTACGCATTGTCTAGATTGAAATCGCTGTTCAGGAACGATAACATAAATCTCGTTTTATTCAAGTAAGTGTGAGGTATTTCCGAGACTTTTTACTCGTTTTTTCTACTTCGACTTAATTATTGACAATACCACAAGACTCGTAAAAATATACTGTTACTCTCCATCTAAGAGAGAAAAAAAGAAAAAATGAAAGGAAAAATAAAGCGAAAAAATTAGGTCGGTCGGGCGATGGAACTCTATGGCGGATGGCCTTGGGTGGGCCCGTCTATTGACTATGGTTCATGCCCCCGGTATCAGTAAGGCTACAATCGTGATATGTTTCCTCTCTTGTTCTTAATATTTAGTTTCATCCGGAACTTGCAATCCACAAGAAAACACCACTGTCCACATGGCTGGTGAAGGAATGAGCTTTGCAACTCCGGGATTCCCTGAATACCAAGGAAAAGGTGCCTGCCTTTGGAACATCACCGTATCCCCTGGAAAATTTGTAAAGCTTACATTTTGGAGTTTCGCGGCATCAGGATGCAAGCAAAACTATGCGTACGTTTTTGATGTAATAAATTCCAAAAGAATATTGTTGGGAAAGTTCTGTTATGACCAAAACGAGAATGAGCAGGTTGTTTATTCAAAGGGAAACAATATGCTGGTTTTCAGCTTTATTTATAAAAAGGTGGATTTGTTGCGACGTACGAAGCTGTTGGTAAAATCCCAGCCCCATATTCGTGTCTAAACGATAGGGACATGCATTTGAATAAAACGTCTGGAGAATTTGCAAGCTTCAATTATCCCCATCTGTACCCAAACGGAGCCAAATGTTCCTGGACAATCAACGCCCCGCCTGGTTATCTCATTCAGTTGACGTTTCATTCCTTCAACTTGGAGAGTTCTGAAAATTGTCAGGCAGATTATGTAACAGTTAGGGAAGGCGCATTCAATACTTTGGCGATGAGCGACCTGATTGGTAGATTCTGTGGTTCTTCTCTTCCCCCTGTTATTTGGTCAACATATTCAAATGTGTACGTGGATTTCGTGACTGACAGATCAGGAGGATACACTGGATTTCATGCCAGCTACACTGTATTCCCCGACCGTAAGTAACCGCGGTCCAAGCGCCTTTTACTGATTTTTCTGTCAGATCTCCATGGTTCGAGTATTTTCTTAGAGGTAACAGGTTTTGGTCAATCACATGTTAGGTACATAAGAAAATGAACAGATTTCTTTCAATTTGTCATTTATTATTAATTACGATCATGTTCCTAAAAACATAAAAAAGTTACTAGATTTTAGAAACAAATACGATTTGAGGGGGACTTACTTTTTTAAAACTGTTTAAGGTCAACACTAAAACCTAAGGACTGAAACCTAAGGACTGAAACCTAGCACCAAGTCAGACAGATCTATCATAAGTTTTAAAGCCTTCAAAAACAGTTTAAAGAAATTTGACCTTTTGGACCTTTAAAACTGTTTACTTGTTATATTATTGATTGTACAAAAGATGATCGTTTTTACTTCTTGGCATAACGTGTAAATATTTTTAGACTATATTTCATGACCTGACTTAAGCTTTTAGGTGCGTGTCCTGTTGTGTAGGTAAGATAACCAAAGCGTCATGTACTTAAGACTCACAAGTCGTGCTTAGTGCTCTCTCTCTCTCTCTCTCTCTGATTCACTTGTTTAAGAACGACCTATTTAAGTTTTCATTAAAACTGTTTCTCAGTTTTGTAGATAAATCCGAATAACTTTTAGCTAGTTGATACAAATCAGCACTACACGTTACTTCTACCGACACAATTATGGACCATTAAAGTTATTAAAGTAGTGGTTGGTGCGCTCGACTCCGGAGCGAGCGGTCCGAGTTCGAGCCCTGGCCAGGGACATTGTTTTGTGTTTTTGGGAAAGACACTTCACTCTCACAGTGCCCCTCTTCACCCAGGTGTATAAATGGGTACCAGTGAATGTAATGCTGGGGGTAACCCTGTGATGGACTAGCATCCCATCCAGGGGGGAGTAGAAATACTCCTAGTCGCTTCATGCTAAGGAAACCGGGATAAGCTCCGGCCTGATGGCCCACATTGGCCCGCATGCAGACTTTACCTTTACCAAAGTTATCTTCACTTTCGTTCACAGCGGCTGTAGGGCCATGCAAACTCGACGGAGTTGATAACGTCATTCCTATTACTGGTGACACTGGAAAAGTTTTCTCGCCCCAGTTTCCTCCTGGCACTCCTCCAAGAAGCAAGATGTGTACTTGGATCATAACAGTGCCAGAAGGTCTCTTCGTCAGGTTTAGCTTGATATCCTACAACTTTGACGACATCAGTGGAAATAGGAATACTACCCTTGAAATTCGTGATGGACTGAATTCATCAAGCGATTTGTTGAAGTTATATACCGAATGGCCTTACACGACAGCGAATGAGGTCTTTTCCAGCGGCCGCCATCTTTGGGTTCGGTTCAGTCTCCGAAGCCGGATTGGAGTTATATGTTTAGGTTCAGTGCGGTTTTTGAGGCAGTGTCACAATGTAAGCAGGGACATATCCAGGGAAGGGGAGGTGTTAAAGTTAAGGTAGGCCCTTTCCTTGCTCGAGTTAAGGGGACGACGAAGATACAGCCCCCCCCCCCCACCCCCCCCCCCCCGCATATCGTAGATTAATTAGAAACTTTGGTGCGCGTAAAAAATTGGATTGGCAATGGCAGTAATTGCTTTCCGTTTCTTTCAGGGACCGCGGAGTGGAGGGGTTCAATTGCAATAAATGCTTTACGTTCCTTTCGGGGACCGCGGAGGGGAGGGGCTAAATTGTAATAAATGCTTTACGTTCCTTTCTTTGACCGCAGAGGGGAGGGGCTAGTAGAGTTATAATCCTACCATTTTTATTGCGTGGATTTATTTTCTAGGGCTCCAGTTGACATACAAACGCAAGCTAAATGGCGAATCACTGACCTTATCGTTTGTTTTTGTTGCCCAGATTTTTATTCCTACCACTTTGAAATGGTCTCCGCGGTCCCTGCCTTTACTATTCTTTTGGCTTTTTTTTTACCTGAATATAAAAAGTTAATTTTATTTTAAGGTAAGTCCTGAGTACCCGGTACAGTCTTTCAAATTCCTTGAAACAGTGTATTTTTCGTGTTTTCAGTACCAGCTTCGTTCTCCTGCGTAGCAAGTAAACAAGTATTCGATTTAACTTCAGAGACTGGATCTCTGGCAAGCTTCAACTATCCTCTGTCCTACGATCTTTATCCTGTTGATTGTCTCTGGATCATCTCTGTGAACAGTTACAAACAAATTGAACTCTCCTTCGATGTCTTCAATTTATCAGGCTCTGCACCCAAGTGTTTAGATTCGGATTACGTGGAGTTTGGAAACGGCAATTCGACATTTGCGAAACGTATACAAAGATTGTGTGGATCAGAAAAGCCTTCCACGATAAAATCAAAAGATTCGGTGATGTGGTTTAGGTTCGTTTCTACTGGAAAGACGAAGTATCCGGGATTTAAGGCGAGCTACAAATCAGTAGGTTAGTATGAATGGTGTTTGCTGGATAAATCTGTAAGGAAGCCTTTGAATACGATGTTCGTTGTGCTTTGC
>JAHPZR010012603.1:35000-40148 GCA_019787425.1 Platygyra sinensis | reverse complement strand
GACGGCCAAAACCCGAGGAGGCACCCTAGGAGCCCCCGCGTATAGAGAGGAAAATTTCGCTGTACCAGAAAAATTCTCGATTTTTGAGAACACGGCTCGCAAAGGATTGCCGAAAGTTCGCTGGGAGTCGAATAAACAAGCGAAGGATTCTGGGAGCGTGTTGTACACCACGAGGTTTGGCAAGGTAAGTTGTGTGTCAGCTTTATCAGGAGCCCAGGAGCAGTAATGGGCTCCTGGCTTTATCGATTTTCTAAATTTTCTAAAAAACCGCTTTGAAGTTCATTTGATCCAGATTCTAAATTGTGGAAAATAGCATTGCTCATTGAGGTTTTTGACGAAACTTTCATAAATTTATTTATTTCATCGATGTTTTTGACCGAAAGACCCGGTCACACGTGGATTTGTCAGACACAAATCAAACGTAAACTGAACTAAGCCGAACAATGGCATATACAACACGCAACACAGTCAACAGACTTGCGCGTAAAGAGTTAAATTCAAATCTTGTGGTACTAGAACTATCAAAGGAGAAAGAAACTTATACATCGAGATCCAGAAACATAAGCTCGGTCAGATAGCTGCAAGAAACAAAAGAATTTCTCTAGTCTGCTTGCAGCCGGTTTTTTCTCTAAGGGTCACTTAGACGCCCGGGCTTAGACGAGTGTTTGGTCATCGCGAACGCAAAGAGCGATATGGCAGTATGGCCGAGTAGGGAAGAAGGCGAGACGAGAAAAAACCTCGTGCGTGCCGCGCCCATGTCTCGTCCCATTCTCCTTTAGGCTAAATAGTCTCTCCTCATAATCCCTGCTGAAATTTCGAGAGAAAAACAGACTGCCAGCAGTCTAGAATTTCTCTAGACAAGTAAAGCTAGCCGTCTCAGAAGAAAAACGTAGGAGGGCAAATGTGATACCCGTGAAAAGAATTAATCTACTGTACTTGCAAACAGTTCTAACCATAGCCGGGCCCGGCGTCACGATATAGAATGCAAGTAAGCAACACGTTCACAGTAAAAGTCATATTTTGTCCCTCAAAGGCAAATTCTTGGAGATCTTAAAACATATCTTGCAATAGAAAAGAGTCAAAACAATGCACTAATACATGGCAAATTACAGAGGTGTCAAACTCAACGAAGCGACACGCAGATAACAGCGGAAATCAAGCAGACCTATTACCTATTAAAATTTGCCATAACACGATGTAACGGCTCTATTTTCTCCGAGTTACAACACAATACGAAGTGCCCTTCATAAACAAGAGTGAAGCGACAAAAAGGTCGCGAGACCGAAAAGAAAACGGCAAATGTACTAATGCCACGAACCGTAGGAGTCGTGTAGGCTTGTCAACCTCATTTTGCATCAAAATAATCAAGCCTGTAAGAAAAATAAAGCGTTTTAAGCATAAACAATCATTCCTTGTACAAACTTCCATTAAGAATAAAAAAAGCGGGGGCAGCTGTAGTGAGAACTATTACTAGTACTAAACTTTTCATCAATTCAACTGAAGTCCTTAACGTGAGAAACTAGAAAAATACGTAGAAATAGGGATTTGTGTAATCAAGATTGGATCATGATTTCGTCGCCAGCTTGCGTTGTAGGCTCGGTTCTTACTGCCCACATATATTTCATTTATGTTAAGCATAAACTAGGTATGCACATATTGCTGCTGATATACCTGGAAACAAGACAAGCTAATATCATGTAAGCTGGGATAGTCAATGTTGTTTTCGTGTTTCTACATTTTAAGGTGCACTGCTGCCGCCAATGCGGGCGAACTGCTCTACCATCAGTTCTAGTGACAAGGTGGGATGTGTGGTACCTAAAGGTACCAACAAGACTATGTGCACACTGCTAGGCTGCTGCTGGGTTGAAGGCGAGACCGATGTCCAAAAAAGATGTTTCACGAAAAGGTAATTTTCTTTTTGTTGGAGGGGAGATAGAAGGGATGCAGGGAGCGGGCCACACTGGTGATCATAAGAACAGACAGCTGATATATGACTCGGCTCATACTGAACTTGTTGCACTCGGACTTAAGGCTGTTTTCGTCAGGTAAGCTTATTTCACACAGTTGTTTTCGTCAGGTAAGCTTATTTCACTTGTAAGCCTTTCCATCAACGAAAAATCCCTGTAGTATCCGCGAGACATGAAAATTTGAAACATTATTCGGAAATGTTAAGTGAAGTCCCCGTGTCGCAATGGACTAGCGTGTTGGACTTCTAATTCAAAGGTTGTGGCTTCGAGTCCCACCGGGGGTGTTTTTGTTTTTTTCTTTTATTACTTCACGGTGGTTTCAGTGCAGGGTAAATTCATCGTAGAATACAAGACAGTCTATTTTTCTCTCCATTTTGCAGAACGTGTGACTAACTGCAGGCGAGAATTCGCTCGAAATTTTCACGCTCCTTCCAGAGCCTGTATGCAGACAGTACATAGTTTCATAGTCCTTTCTGTGCTCAGTCGTGCGATATCAAGTTGAACACGAGAAGAGAAATTCCAGATTTCCAATAGCCATGTATTTTTTGTTTATTATATATACCTGAATTTTTGAAAACAGGGCTAGCAAAGATAAGGGGTCATTCTACTACTTGGCAATTAAAAGCAATAAAATCCGTCCAAAGGCCGATAAAAAAGCCTATATCTGACGCCGAGCAGTAAGTTAATGGTCCCTAGAAGCATTCCAATGAGTCGAAGTTTAGAATGACGCAAATTTTAGAACATTTATTCAGTAACCTGACTTCCGGCGAAGTTTCAAAACGGTGTCATTCAGCCTAGAAATTTTTAAGTACAGTTCGCTGCAGCGATAGAGTGCCTGATAAGGCTTACATAGCAACTTACATAGTCAGCAAAACACTACTTTTTTCGCGGTCCGATAAACTACAGGATTTCGCATGGAATAGACAACAAACTGAATGAAATTAAACATAGTGCACAACTTGTCACCTTGTCTGCACAAGCGACTGGTCTATGGCTCAATGCCATTAGAGCTCGCTGAAACTAGACCTAGATCCAATTTTTCCGAGTCGAGAAATGCTTTTTCCAAGGTACGATCAGCTAAGCTTAACACCGACGTAAAAATATTAGTGCCTGACACCACAGGCAGCCCAAGCTCTCTTAATGAACCACACAACGAACACAATATGGCGTCGAATTATAAGGGTTTGTATGGGATTTTCTACAAGATATCCATGAAGGTCGCTAAAAGTGAAAATGTTCAATAAAAATGGCTCACCGTATTCCATACGTGTGTTGTTTTCTCCTGGTGTTGTTATTTTGCCGATTTAACGTGATTTAAGCGATTTTTTGGAATCTTGGTTTTCTCTTCATAAAGAACAGACATGTCTGATAGTTAGCTAGGCCGAAAACGCCTGAAATTGATAAAACAAGCAAATGAAAGGTTTACTCACGATCGATCAGCCTTTGACGTGCTTTCCTTGACACTGTTCGTGGCCATGCTCGCAAATAGCAATGTCCCGGATGTACTTCGATTTCAAGCGGCGGGGAACTAGAATCTCATCTCTACAACAGATTTTTTTCTAAGTCTTAGTCCGCATCAAAGTTCAGGCCAAATAACGCCAACAGCAGCTAGAAATGTCTGCTACATTGCACGTCTAAGCCCTAAATTGATGCGGCTAAGGCTCTTTGCTGTCTAAAGCAAGCACACATTATCGTCACATGCAGCGTGTCCAAACGGGACTAAATCACGTCCCGCACCCAAAAATACATCTCAGGACGGCTTCATGCACGATAATGGACGACGCTTGCTAGCAAATCGTTCGACTTGCACCTTCATTGGACTTAATGATGTCCTCCGGCAGACTTCTTTTAGACAGCAGTTATAGAAAGCTAATTGAACAACGCCACCTCCGAGATACCGCGCGAAACTAACATTCAGCCGAGTGTAGCCTGGGTAAAACTTAACACCAAGTGGATAAGGGGCAAAGAGAGGGGGGAGGGGGGGGTTGGGCTAAACAAAATAAAAGATAACATTTCAGGCTAGGTAAGCTCTACAAGCTTCTGCCATTAAGGATTCCCCCCCCCCCCCCCTAGTAAACAAGCAGTAAACAAGCTAATATTAGACACTGGGGAAGTTGTGAAAAGTTACACAAAAAGTTAAGGTTTGCCGACCCGGTTTTCATAACTCCAGGTATATATAAATATACTAATGGACGACTTTTTTGACGATTTACCGAAGATTTTCGAAGAATCTCCGAAATTTGTGCGTAGGCCAGACAAACGATGATATTTCGGTCCTATGGCAACACTGACATCTAAGTACTTTTAAGGGATCATGTAACCATAGTAATGGTTATCTCTTGAGAAAAACACGTTATTTAATGTTATAAACAATTATTGGATGAGGTTTTTGTGATATCCGGAATAATCAAGTGTTATCAGCCGAAGCCGAAGGCTGAGGCTGATAACACTAACCGAGACCTTGATTATTCCGGATATCACAAAAACCGAATCTAATAATTGTTTTCCTATACATTGTTTTGAAGAAAATAACGACAAACGCATCTTCGATGAAGCGAATCGAGAAGCCATTCTTACTTCGCTGTCCCTGAACTTGACAATGCTGTCCGTGAACTTGACATTGCTCTCGGAAATCATGCATTGCGCGCGCAACCTACAGATTATTCACTAATCTGTAGGTACAGATTATTGAATAATCTGTAGGTTGCGCTGTTTCCCAGAATTAACTGTAGGCTTTTAGCCAATGAGAAGACAGATGGTGACTACAATGTGTAATAATATAAATAATCGTTTCTGTGCGGTGATTATTTGCATTATAATATACCAAGTTCTCGGCGAAAAATAAATGTCAAGCTTTGTTTCTTTATATACTCTAGCTGCGACAATTGGCCCAGTTTTTATCT
Organism: Platygyra sinensis; assembly: GCA_019787425.1. Classification (NCBI taxonomy): domain Eukaryota; kingdom Metazoa; phylum Cnidaria; class Anthozoa; order Scleractinia; family Merulinidae; genus Platygyra; species Platygyra sinensis. The sequence continues at coordinate 35,278 of JAHPZR010012603.1, read as the reverse complement.
CAAAGAGTTTGCTGGGAAGTATTTTAATTTTTTCAATTTACCTTGTTCTATTTTCTGCACAACAAGATAACAGCCATGAAAAAAGAGGCAGTCTCGGTTGAACAGATGATAACAGAAAATGATACAGATAACAGCGTCAATGTAACTTGTGGAAAAAATATCACTGATCGATTTCAAAGTTGAAATCATTAACAAATAATGTGTACGGCTCCTTTCAGTGGGCTGACTAATCTCACAGTAAGTTATTCATTTGTATCTCATAATACTGATTTACCTGT
>JAHPZR010012603.1:0-30000 GCA_019787425.1 Platygyra sinensis | reverse complement strand
TCTTTAGAATTCGCCTTTACATACAGAAAAGCAAACATCATAAAGATCTTAAAACTGCATGGTAAATGGTACCATAAAAGCCATTTATGGTATGTCTTTAAAAAAAAAATTAAACAAGTTTGCCACTTCCATTTCATGCTCTAAAATGTAGGGGTAACCAAGCGCATTTTTAAAGTTAAAAAAACCTTTTACGGCGCCTGTTACATATTTTCCTGCCATCTTCTCAGTAAGTTAAACATTTGCGCGGATCTCGCACTTGTTTCGGGCGCGCACTACGCCATTTGCAGGTACATGTTTACAGTTGGATTTCAGTAAAATCTTTAACAGATAACAACAAGTTTTTCAGGTGGAAGGTGTTAACGGTTAGTGGTCAGCGATATGCTTCTATTCTGGTGTTCCTGGTATAAGTACAAGTCCAATAAACTTGTTTAGACAGTAGAATAGTTTTGCTTTCATTCTAGTCGTGTACTTGGTAGCGTAGTTGATTGCGCCTGTGTCAACCTCAGCGCGCGCGAAGCGCTTAAACTATGCCTTGCGTGATGCGTAGAACGTGTGCGTACGAACAAAAATAGGTATCGTGCTTATAACTTTTTAGACATGGTACTAAGTTGAACCGAGGATGTTACTCGCGCGATGCGTGGAAAGCCCAAGCGAAACTACCTGAGATGAAATGGCGAGAAATGTGGAGAAAATTCAATTTTGATATTTTGATTTTCAAAAGACGTTTCATAACAGATATTTTTTCCCAGCCATCTTTTTTTTTGGCGGGTCCTTCGGCTTTTTGTTTTGGCAGTTCATTACTTTTTTACCTTTTTTCAATTTTAGGGAGTTTAATAAGCTAACCTCAACTGCAACGAGTACCATGGCTGTGTGAGCTTGCGCTGTAATTCTTTGCTCATTTCCGTTGCCGTTCTTTGCAAACCAACAACCGAAATAGCCAGATTCTGCCTATTTGAGAGAACGTGAACCACGACGCCAATAATTTTCTTAATTTCTTTCTCGAATTTGGACGCTGTCTTACACAGTGTTTGGGATATTCCCGACAGTGATCAAAAACTGAATGAAACTAAATTCTCGCGATGTTCGTAGGTTGACTGTAAAGTCGTTTTTAATCGACGTAGTCTTTGGCGTTTTTGCCGTTGTTGCTTAAACTTCCTTTAGCTGCTTGGGCACGAGCTTCTGTCTGCACTTTCGACTAGCTGCGTTGTGCTTGAGGTTTTACTTGCTGCGTCCTTTGCCTACTCATTTCTCTGGCGTTAAAATATCAAAGGAGACATCCTCGCAGCGTTGGAGGTTTTCCCTCGCTTATAAAAGAAATGAAGCGAAACATTAACGAATCTTCTGCGAAAACATCCACGCAACGCGCGAGTAACATCCGCTGAAAAACTGGGTACCATGTTTAAAAGTAACTTGGGTATAAGGCCTATATGTATTGGGGATTCACTCTCTTACCTTGATAATCTCTTGTTTGCGCTAAGAAATTTGTTTTCTGAAATAATTACAAATATATCAAAGTTTCACTTAATGACACTCCCATGCCATGGAGTTTTTTCAAGTATTAAACACTTCATTGTTTTCAGGAAAGACGTACGGTTTAATCGGGGAAAGAGCCGATGCAGAGTTGATGGTTGCTGTCAAAACTCTGAAAGAAGGAAGCTCTACGGAAACGAAGGAAGATTTTTTTCGGGAAGCTGCCTTGATGTCTGTTCTACATCATGAAAATATTGTGGAATTATTAGCAGTCTCTACGGATGAAGAACCTTATGGAATGATATTTGAATTCATGGATTTAGGAGATCTCAATCAATACCTCAGAAAAGCCGGGCCTTTCTTTGAAGGCGAAGAGAATGAAAAAGGTTAAATTTGATAGAATCTAAAGACACTTTATTTATTATTACATGGCGTATATACTTAACAATTATCTAATACTAGTGAAATGTTTGTGGCTAGTCTGACGCGGCTTTTCTTCTCGGCCAAGACACTCTTCAGAGACCTTTAGAATTCACAGGCAAACTAGTGGGTGAGCACGCCCAAAGTCCAGTTCGCAAATTCTAAATGTTGACAGTTTTGCTCTCTATCGCAGAAGGATTCCCAACCGTACGTTCACGAGTTAAATTTATAAAAAAGTACATACTTGCTATTACAAAGACATTACAGCAGATACATTGTCAAGAGATCTAGCTTTCTTCTACGTACTTATAACTAGTAATAGTTCACACTAAATCTGCCCCCACTTCTATTTTCCACGTCAAGGGTATAAAATTCTTAGAAAAATTCCATTGCGTTGAAGGAAACTATTATTTACGTATGAACTGAAATTTTATATTTTTTTGTAAACTACATCACTCATGTTGTTCAAGTAACTAGTAACTTAGGCATCTTATCATAAATATGATCCAAAGAATCAACTTAACTAAACCGACACATTCTGTGTGATCTCAGTAAGTCATTCTATCACATCATTGATACTCTTTCCATAATACTCTCACGAAGTGGATTCTGGAAAAAAAATATCAAACCACTCTGTTGTTCTAGTTTGATACTGAAACAAATCATTTGCGGTCTTGATATACGAGGACTCTATGAGCAAACATATCTCGAAAGCAGAACAGAAGTCGAGATTTATTTTCCGAGATGTAAACAGAAGTATCGCAAATATACAACTTTTGGATGCAGGAGACCACGCAAAAAATAATTAAACTACTTGGCTTCTTACTGCCGGATCTCTTGATCAAGAAATGCTCGTATCAGACGTCACTCCAAGTGTTCTAAACCAAGTACAGAATCGCGTTACAGTCGCTATATATGCAAATTAGAGTCAAGCTTTTTTTCCTCAATGAAAACGCCGCAAAACATTTACTTTTACATTTGGATCCCTGCCAGTCAACCCAGCCGTCACATGGGCTCTACGCCACGTGAGATTACTCAGTAAAAATAAGTGATCCAAATAAACGTGATCTTTATACGTGTGGTGTTTGGGTCGAGTCTGTCGACCCCGTTGCTGATTTATGTCCGACAAATCAACTTGTGTACCAAACAGTTTAATCTGGTACTGCTGAATAACCTTTGAAATCAAGATATAAAGAAATCACTGTGATGACAGATACCAGCCCTAAAATATATTTTGGCAAGATCCTCTCCTCCTCTTGCAGCAAATAATATCTTCCTCGATCTCCTCCTCGTGTTCGTGGTTGTAAGAATTACCCATGTGGCATTGCCTTGCGAACTGACTGAAAAATTAACCGAGACCACCGTGCGCACCTAGTTTCATCAAATCGGGATTGAATCGCATACTACACAAATATTTCACACATTCTTTATACGTATACGCGGGGAAGACTATAATGCCTCCTCGCCTGCCGGGGCCAATAAAGAGGGTTAAACATCCATTACTGGTGACCCAGTAGTTTATGGTGGTCCCCCAAAGGCAAGTTTAGCTCAAAAAAAGAACATAGATTACGAAATGGAAAAAAAAATTATTATTGTTAAGCATTGAGAAATATACATAAAATTGAAATGGTTCCTTGAACGCACAGTGGGCAAAAAACCGATTCTTCTCTGAGATATTTTAATGTTGTTTCGCATGCGCACTAGAGAGAAAAGTTCCTGTCTGAATTACTGTGCAAAGATGATCTTATTAGGCTCCTCTGTCCCTTTCCCCCTTCTTGATATAAATTCCTACTACTTGCGAGTTGATAGCTTTCACTTTAGGACAATTATTTTGTTCAGTATTAATTTTCATGTACTTTTTTCTCTTTACAGTCAGTCTCACAGCCGATGACTTGATGTCCATCTCATTACAATGCGCTGCTGGCATGGAACACCTTCAGATGCTTCGATTTGTTCACAGGGACGTGGCCACAAGAAATTGTCTTGTTGGCTCAGGTCTCATTGTGAAGATTGCTGACTTTGGAATGTCTAGAGACATCTACACTTCGGACTACTACAAGGTAAGCAGCTCCGAAGAGATAACCAGAGATGCTTCGAATAGTCTGGGTACGAATACTGTTGATCATGCGTGTAGGCAGAGATGGCCGGAGATGTTAAAGGCAGGGGTCGCACTAACAGATCGATGTTCACATTAGATACGTTAAGATCAAAGAAGCCTATGTCCTGCTCCGAAGCAGTTCATTACGAATCTTACCTAATGGTCTTACTGAAAAGCATTTTTTTCTATTTCTTCTGTTGCAAGGTCAATCAAGTCTGAAATTCTGCAATGAATTAGATTTCACAACTCAAGCACGCTCCTGTATAAAGCTCTTGCTTCAACATTTTCCCAATTCACAAAACGTCAATTAACAGTTGTAATTCTTCAGTATGTCCAACCACTTTAATCCGTATGAATTTCAACGCTTTCAGTTTTCACAGTGACTGTGAGGTGGAATGGCTCGCAGCCAATATGTTTTCAGCGGCAAAATGCACAGGCGCAAGCAGCTATATCCGAGTCTAGGGGAGTGTTCTGTTCCACAAAAGAAGCACATTCGGGAGAGATAATGTCCAAATAGAAAATGTCTGGCCAAAGAAGGCAATTGTGCTTTGACGTTGAGAAAATGTTTTGATCGACGAGATAAAAACAAGTCCTCAGTCCGACCCTTGCCTTCATTACATCAATGTGACGTCGAGGTTCGCTGAATTCCTTTCACTTTAGAGAATGCTCACGAACGTATGCGTTTACGACGACCAGTATGTGTTGTCCGTTAAGCTGTTTTCCGTTAAGCTTGGTAAAACATTTTTGTGGAACATGTAAAAATATCGCTTTTATTTCCCAAGGTGAACGGCAAACTTATGTTACCAATCCGCTGGATGCCTCCCGAGGCTTTATTGCTTGGGAAGTTCACCGCTGAGTCTGATATTTATTCGTTTGGTGTCCTGTTGTGGGAAATCTACACTCTTGCTCTGCAGCCTTATTATGGATACACAAATGAAGAAGTTGTGGAGTTCATTAAACAGGTTTGTCATAACGGTATATAAAGGCTGAAAAATATCTGTTTTGAAAATAATTTTAGAGATTTCAGTATATCATCGGCACTTTTTTGGGAGCTCGCTGATCAACTGTCTGCGAGAACATGAGAAAAAGAGAGAGAAAAAACCCCTGCGAGAAGTGTTTCTTAAAAAATTGCTCAAATCCGGTTTACTGCTGGTTTAAAAATAAAATCGTAAGCATTCAATATTTCAGTTAAGTTAAGAATCTGGGATATGATATTAATTGATATGTAAAAACTTGGCCAATAGGTCTGTGCAGTATTTCATTCGAGCGTGTTATCACACAAATTTCTGGAGCTTTACATCCGGGAACCTTCCAAGGGGTACAACATAACGGGCACAAAGTAACAGAAATATCTCGGATTGAGTTTTGCCATTACTTTATAGTTCCTATACATTGAAAGTAATGGTTGTTCTGACGCAAGAATTGTTCAGTTGAGCGATACTACGCGACAGCCTTCTTGGGCCACCGTTTTAATGTCACGCAACTTGGAAATTCAAACGTTTCCTAAAACAACTTAAACTTTGTAAAACGTTACTTTCTTTATTAGAGGGTCTTATATCTGATGAAGCTAAAATTAATTTTAATTGATTGTTAATTTTGGAAAATAATGACGTCACGTAAAAACTGTCGTAATGAGTATTTAATTTATGGATTTCGTATTACGGCATATATTTCTCTTTTTTGTATTCAAGATTGCGAAGTAGTTTTCCTAAACGATGTCATAAACAACGATCCTCCTGGTATACGTTGAATCAGTAGCAGTGATCTAATCGGTTTCACAAATAAAATGAAGACTATAAAGGGAGAAATCGACACAACGTAGAATGTTTTTTTTGACGGTGTGTTTTATTTCGGCTGGCTAAACCAGCCTTCTTCAGGTGCAGAAGACTGGTTTGGCCAGCCGAAATATAGTACACCGTGAACAAAAAACATTCTACGTTGTGTCGATTTCTCCCTTTACATTCTTCATGTGCTGAATGATTTTGCCTTAGTGAAAGGTATTTTGGGTGAGTGAAAATGGTTTTGCTGTGGCGAAATTGATTTTGCCGTGAGTAAAGAGACTTTGAGTTCCGGGTTAACTTGTACGAAAACATGAAATAAAATATCAATTGGCAAATGTACAGTTTATTTGCACGACAGCCACTTTATAGGCCCGTAAGTAATCATATTTCCAATCAAGCGTTTCGTAAACCGCTCAAAATCATTCGAGAACTATTTTTTGACATACTCGGTGATAGCTGTGCCTGGTAATGTGATTAAAACATACAAAACTTCAGTGTACTCCTCTGATTCGCGTCACTTTTCAGAGTGCGTGGGAAAACAAGTCTGTAATGTCTAACGTGCGGTCCGCGCCGCATTACCAATGAGTATTACCAGTGAGTACGCGATCTCTAAACGGTTTAGAGATCGTGTACTCATTGGTTATGCTCAGTAGTAAACGCTCTGTTTCTGTTAGTTAATTCGGATTTTTTTGGGGGTTTTGACAAGCAACTCCTTCTTGCTAACTCTACTAACTATGTTCAGACAGATTTGAGTGACCCGAAGGCAACCGACAAATCAATCGTGACTAATCTTTTCTGTTCTTCTCAATCGCACATTCGGTCATTCGGGCAGTAATCGGGAAATGATCTTCGCGCAGCCGAAGTTTGATTAGGTACGAATATACTTTTGTTACACATTTTGGGTTAACGGACACGCTCGAGGACATAGAATCTACGGCCCTCCGGCCGTATATTTAAAAAAAAACGGATGAACCGACACCCCTCATTTGCTTTTAATTTACTCCATCAATTCGTCCGTAAAAAATAGAGAAAAAAAAAAAATCTAGCGCGATAGAATACTTTTTGCATTTACCTCTATGTATGTAACTTTTTATCACAGGGTGTAGTTCTGGGTAGACCCGATGACTGTCCGGATCACGTGTACCAGATAATGAAGAATTGTTGGCACCAAGATGCTTCACAAAGACCCAACTTTACCTTGATGATAGCTCAGCTCAAACAGGAAGTGACGTCACCCACACATTCACCGGACCACCCGTTACCAGACCACGACAAGCAATCGTTTTACCAAAACATCGGGTTCTCGCCAGAACAGTTGAAAGGCAAGTTAGATATTGTAGAAGCTAATTAAGTAACGAAGTAAGCGACTTTGAAGAGTTTTTCTTTCAGGTTCATTCTTCTTTGGCTTTTAGAAACACAATAATGACCCAAAGAAAAAACTCATAGAACTCAATTTTAAAAGAATCGATCTGTTTTGCAACTAGCTAGACATGCACATTTAGCTTCAATTAGATGGAATGTAAGATATTATTTTCGGACCAGTCAGGATTACTTTCCAGGATCGCTCGCTTCCCAACCGAGGGGAGAGAATACTCTTACTCTTTTTCTGCAACCCAGAATTCCATGTTTTATTCCATGAAAAATTCCAGATTGAGTTGTCGGAAACTTCCAGTGGCGAATGAAAAAGCCCGGCTTTCCCTGTTTCCGGAATTTCAGAATAAAAGGACAATTTCGTACTGGTGATTTCTGTTCCATTTGACTTTCCTCTCGGAATTTTTGATATTTTTCGTTGAATGGTTCGCTTTTTGCAAATTCAGCAATTTCCAAGTCTGAAGTGAACCACGACAATCATGGATCAAGTTGTGCTCAGTGAAGCAGAATCTCAAGAGCTGGTTGGTTATAATCAAAAGTGCTGACTGTCTCCTATGGGAGTAAAGGCTACAACGATAGTCTGCTGGTAGTGGAATGTCAGAGTAACTGTACGTAAACTGGAGTAACCAAATTAACTGGAATTTCTTTTATTTTCTCAGAGATCCCCATCGAGATGAAACCTACCCAGAAGATTTCGGAGCAAGCTCTAGGTACACCTGAGAATGGTCACGTGCACCCAGGCTCGGGTTATGTTAATGTAGCTTTAAACCTTGGTGTTTAAGATGATAAAGTTTGATGAAAATCAACGAATTATGATGCATGTGAACGTATCTAAATATACAAACGTACCTGTTAACGCAAGCCTTTGCTCATGGCTAAAACTGATGAAATCTGTTCAAAGATGTCATAAAATATATGTTACTACACAAATTTATGATGATGATAATTATATTCATTTAATAAATAACACCCACAACAACAGTAAAATGTTACGGTAGCTCTGATAATTTGAAATGGATTTTTTCATTCTCTCCTGTATGAGGTTTGTAATTTTCTTGCGATCTCTTTGGTAGACTGTAAAACAATCGTTTTCGGACATTTTCGGAAGGCACGAACCGACGTAAGCGTGATCCTCGAGTGTGAAGCGCACGAGCATCTCTCCCCATTATCCCTCGCCGTTTTTACACTTGCTCCAGACCTTTCGTTCGAATATGGACGTACCGTCGCTCGTGTTCGCAAAAAAAAACGACTGTTTTACAGTCCATCTGTTTGGTTGTGATTTTGATCATCATATTCTTAGGTTGAAATGACGTTTCAGCTTGTGACGATTCACATCGTCAGCATCTTTTCTTAGAGTAAAATGGCTAGAGAATTATTCACTTCCTTTAAAGCAGTGCATGTGAGATTAGAAGTTTAAGAATTAAGCGAATTGTTATACCATTTAAACCGCAGAATTAACATTTTCCAGGACAATAAGGCAGGCAGAATCGTACAAATTGTCTTCTAACCACGAACTTAAAAGAGTGAACAGTTATCTATTGCAGTGCAATAACGGTTTTTTTTTACAAATAACCAACGATATATAGATGTTTTTTTAAAAACTGATAAATGCTGTAAAGGCAAAGTGCTGGCGTTTTTGCAGAATTAGAGGAATTGAATATTTCAAATTCAGCATGTTTCGTATTGTAAACTGAGCATATTTTCATGCCTGCAAATCGTGGAATCAGCATTTATTGGCATATGATACAATGGAAGTTGGCAAATGCTTTATTTGTAACTACAAGCTTCTCCATATGGTAAGACTTAAAAACATGTATATTGTAAAAGGTTAACTTTGAGACGTTATCCACGCAGACTTAGTTGCAGTCTGCACGCCTCAAGGATGTTGCTTTTAAGTTTTATTGTATAATTTAAAAACACTTTTCTAGGTTCAGTGGTGCACCTTCAGTATTTTATTATTTGCCTATTTTGTATTTTCTGGTTGTAAAGCCCAGCTTGTAAAGACTTAAAAATATATCGCTTGTAAATACCTTTCCTTATTATCATTATTTTGGCCTCTCAGATAGAGCTCACTGTCAGGGTGTAATAGCTATTTTTGGAAACTTAACAATAACAGAATCTTTACGAATAATACCTACAAATAAATGTATATACGGTATTTGTGATGAATTATTTGAACATTTTCTGGTATTCTTTTTTTTTTGTTCTTGGGGAGGGGGGAGGGCTGAGGGTGGGGTTTAAGGGGTGCCAGTCCTGTGGCCCGTTTGGGTGATTTTGGGAGTTCATATCCAACACTTTCTTGTCACTTTAATATAGTAATACAGTAAAAATTAGAATCAATTTACTTATTTTAACTTATCATTTTCGAGTTTATTTGAGAAACACAACCTTGTTCCCAGGATCTCTCATCTTCCCGCCCCCTGGAGCTCCAGGGGGCGGGAAGATGAGAGACCCTGGGAACAAGGCTGTGAGGAACATAGAATGTAACCAGGATGTCAAGGACCGGTCGACCCTGAAGAAAAATAAGGGAGGTATCTTGAGGGAAGTAGCAAACCGGAAGCCGGATAATAAGTCCCCCCCGGTAAAAGGGGATAGAGTAGGAAGGCGGAAAACGCCCCCTCTCCTCCTCCGCGCTTTGCTTCTACTTTGGACCCCTTTTAAAAACAATTTAAGTAAGTGACAGGCTTGAACACCAGCCCACGGTCTGGCCAGTACCTTACGCATGCGTACAGCCATTTCACCTGGGCAGTGGCAGCCATGGATTAATATTGTCTGACCGGTTGATATTCCACCGCGTTATAACGGCCTTCCAAAGGGTTTCACTACAGAGCAGTCAAGAAACATATGAACAAGAATTTTATTTTGGAAGAGGCAGTGCTTGCATTGCGGTGTTTCTATAATTTTAAACTGAAAGCTTCTCAACTTGTTTTCGACGGTGACTTTAAACACTTGTTTACGCAGAATGACTTCAACAATGGGAAGAGAAAAAGAATGTTCTGTTTGTATCAAACGAGGTTTTTTTAGTGGAGGGAATGGTGTCACTATCGGCAACAGACTTGAAGGGTTCACCACCCATCGAGCTGTTATCTAGGATTTTGCTTTTCCAAAGTTTAGGAATTTCAGCAAGAACACCAGCGTTATCGAGAAAAAAACTGCGAACTCCAAATTTGCATTGAAAGTCTTCAAAACTAAGGAACTGACACAACATAGTTAATAGAGAGGACTGGTTATGAAGCCAGGAAAACCTCAAAGGAGCAAACAAAGATGTCAAGCGGATTTATGTTGGACATGTTGGAAAGTCCGCGAACCTGCACAATCTTTTGTTTTGCACTCATACATAACCATTACATAACCATCACTTTTCTATTGGTTATTGAATTGACCACACTCCCAATGTGTGGCTTCATAGCCCTGATTTTTTTTCAGGCTTCTTCTTTCCAATTGCTTAAATTGGAAAATTAACTGCGATGGTCACTCTTCACTTGCATAAAATCTCTTGTTGGAATTGAGTTCTTGCCTCACCGCTGAAACGTTTTTGTAAAAAGTTATAGACACGTTTGGAGACGAAGGCATTTCTGCCTAGGATCGTTAAATGTCTACTTGACCAAATATTTAGAACTTTTTTGAGTTTGGCCAGGCGCCCATCAAAATTTATTTTATTCCCAACGCGCTAGACTTGCCACAAGTCGACCCCATGAATTTCATGTACTGAATAAACAAGACGAAGGACTTTTCAGAAAGTCTACAAACGCGCACATTGTAAGGAAACGTGATTCCGCCAAGCGCAGTGGCATCCTGCTCTGGCCACGAAATACCAAAAGGCTCGTCTTTGTCTGTAGTCTACACTTAAACGCACCTAGCCACAAATACTTGGTTTTCGACTTCGGTTTTCGATTTATGGTCACCGAATTGAGGTTCTGGTCTGATGGGCGAGTGGTTCTACTGCAAGATCGAAGAGTAGTCCTGAAGGAAGGACTCCTCTTTATAAAGAAAAATAATTCTGAGAAGTAACCATTGTTAATAACACAGCTGGAGATGTTCTTGTAGGGCGTGTGAATCCAGGTAAGGAAACTTGGGCCAAAGTTCATGATGTCAAGCACCTTGAAAAGGTAATCCATTCTACGGAGTCAAAGGCCTTTTCAAAGTCTAAAAAAGAATCATACCCTCTTTATTTTCATCAGTGTTGTTCAGTTATATCTGAAACTGCGCGGATATTTTCGCCGATGTATCTACCTTTGATGTATCCTGTCTGATCCCGCTCTATCAAATGAGGACGTACTCACGGCTGAAGAACCTTCGCTAAACTCTCTTCGGACGCCTGCCACGCATGCTAGAACAACCATGGATTACCGAACCAACGGAACCAACGAAATTCAAAAATAAACGAACGGAAATTAGAAAGTAATACTCTTGTATGTCATCAGTTCGGATCCTGCGTAGATTAGCTGTTAACTATTAACACTGTCGAAATACGAGCTTAATCTCACTCGACAGATCAGGGATTGTTCAGGAGCCACCGCTGCAAAGACGTTTAGTTCAATGGTCGAGTTCTCTGTGAGATCTACAATCACGTAATGCAGTTGACACATATCCTGTTGGTGTTGTTTAGTTGCTTCTCAAGCTCTGCTTGTACGGCAGGTAAGCATGGAAAATCTATATTTGTTGGGCAATACGGCGGAGAGGTCAAACTCCGCATGTGGGGGCTAACATGGCTATCTATATCAAATGTTTTTTACACAGATGATGAGAAATACGCGAATCTTAGCTTGCGTAACTCGTCGAGATATCGGACTCGTTTTTATCGCACCCAGATAAAATAAGATATAATACGAAATTGACGAAGCAAAACTGACGGGAGCTTAAATAAACAGTATGAAATGTACATTTGCTACCCGGGATTTGTTACTGATGAGTGTCAACCCTGCATCAGGATTATATCTTTTTCTAACTATAATTTTGTTACGTTGTTATATCGTCCAACCTTTGTCGATAAGTGTGTAGATTTGAGTGTGTTTTGAAATGCTCAGAATAACCACGGGTAACTTTGCTCCAAAATTCAAGTTGCTGGGAGGTTTGACACTAGAAAAACGCCTGCTGAAAACTGCCAGACAAATGTATTCTCAGGACCGTGTTTTAAAATTTGAATTTATGATCGATTATTATTTCTAAAATATTCGATGTCTATGTATCCCAGGCTAGCAAAGAACTGAATTGATTGCAATGCTCGATTTAGGACGGAGAGGAACGCTTGTGTGATAATGGTCATAATGTGTTGAGACATGAAAATTAAAACAAATTACATTCCTGTTATCACTTATATCTTCGACGCAACTGGTTTTAATGTAAAGAATAAATTTTGTTTATTCAAGTGATTATTTGAATTTTATTAATTAATTTCCCCAGAGTTCTATCCTACCGCGTATATTAATTAACTCTGACGCGTTGAATAATATTCATACACCCCGTTAAAGATTTGATGCCGTGTCTTGGAAGAATTTTCGCAGAACAAAGCAACCCGACCGAAAAACAACAAGGTGGAAACAAAAGAGAAATACGACATCATGTATTCACTGATTGAGCACGTATGATAAATGCTGTAACTAAATACTGGTCAACAGATGATCAATACACTGTCAAGTAAAGGGATTATGAGAATAAATAAATTTAACAGATGGAAAAATTAATGGCTGTAAAAGCGGCAGTAAAGCAACGTGTCTCGTCTTTTGCCAGAAACACAGAGCATACTCTTCTTCTCATGCTTATTTTCATAGTTGACATAAACATAAAGTACGTGACAAAATCTTGGATCTTAATTGAGAGCTTAGCATATTACGTCGACGTGACGGCAGCGACAATGAATAGGTCACCAAACAAAAGATTTCATTGTAGAACAATGGTTGCGCACGTGTGTACTAAATCTTAATTTGTACATTTCATAGCCTCGATCAGCCTTCCCCTTCAAAACAACCGAGAACAACATGAAATTACCAAGTGGTCGCCGGCATTAAATAATTAGTTTAAGCAGGTTTTTAGAGCGATTGGCGGACTGAACAGAATTAGAAATTGGAAGGTAAAATATTAATCACTCTTTTTAGTGGGCGTCTTCATCGCATTTGTCGTTGCTTAGCTCATTATAAAACTAAATTAACAAACACCTTGTTTGATTGTTGCTGCTGTGCGTGCTTCAGACCCCAAGTTAGCCGCGTGGCTTCTGAAATTGTACGTGTGTTGGCAATATTTAGCATAGCATGCAATAAGGGAAATATCGTGACCACAAAATCTGACTGAAATGCTGAGAAGTAAAAATCCAATTAAGGCGGGGGTCCACATGAAAGCCGTATTTTGGCTGGGTATTATGTTTTTAATGCAAATATCTCGTTTAATCAAGAATCTCTACGCTCATTTCACATATCTATGTTTTGGGTTGTTTTGCAATTTTTTTTGGTGATTTTTTTGGTATATTTGGAGATAAATAGTTTTTCTCAAAGGATTAGTAAAATTTATGGAAATAGGAAATTTTGAAGATTTGGTGTTGTTTTAAAATTAGAGTTTGAAGTTAAAAATTGGTAGATACACTCCAAACAGTTGCCCAACAACCTGGGGTGCCATTGTGCGGTCGGGCAACTGTCTGGTGGTGTTCCATAACCCCTTTTTTCCCTTTCAACCTCTCTTTAAACTTACCAAAATTTCACTTAAATTGACGTGTACCCCCGCCTTAACTTGGTTGCGTTTACTAATGTCGTGAATTCACCTTAGCTCTTGGGCTTCGTCGTATCTGTTCTTCTGACGAGACTTTCGAACAACTGTCTAATGAACCCAAACGTGAATATAATTCATCTTTCCAGGCGCGCGTACATCACACGTACTCAAGCACTTACCCCCAAAGACACTCCCACAACTTATCAGCAGCAACGGGTACCCTTCTTCGTTGCGTATCATCTGTCATTGACAACTTTGTCTTCAGTTATCTCCCAGTTCACTATCGTTTCCAAAGCTAAATCCTTTGTTGCCTTCCGACGTCTAACAACCTTAGTAATTTATTAGCTAGTGCCAATTAACTTCATAAGCCGGCCATTATTGTTAACCAACCTCGTGGCTCTTTCCGTTGAGGAAACAAAGCTTATTTTAGCAAGCAATTACATGAAAGACGGACTAATTCTACAAGCAAAACTACATTTATTAATCCACGCATTGACTGCAACTCCAAAAATATCTACGTGATATCTACGTGATACAATGTAACTACTGTTACAAACAATACACAGGAGAACATCGCATGCAGGCCTGTTGACAAACAAACAGCTCTAAACCCACCACAGTATCAGAACATTTTTTGTGTAACAATCATAACTCTACTGACATGCAACTTATTCCTCTTCAACTCTTTTATTCTAATCGTGACACTGGTCGAAAAGCAAGAGAAGCATAACTCATTGAAACGGGTGAAACTCTTCAATACACCTCATTCCAAAATGGCAGCCATTTTAGTATTCTTTTGTTTACTTGCAAATTAGCCCTTGTTGCCTCGTTTAAGGGAAAATATTCTTTCGAATTTCGAGTTTAAGAACGAGGCAACAACGGCTAATCTGCAAGTAAACAAAAGAATAATAAAATGGCAGCCATTTTGGAATAAGGTGTATACGTTTTTTAGTATTAGCTTTCCATGTTTAGGTCATTTGTACCATTTATAGCTTCTCATTATCACATTTCTAGTTGTAACGTTTTCCCATATTTTTACATTTTTAAATTTTAATGTTACTTTTTCAATCGTTACTTATTACTTAACCGTGTCCCTTAGTCTTTTGTTGTTATTCATCTTTTCACTTGTTATATCGTATTACAGTGGAACCTCGATTTAACGAAGTCGTTGGGGACCGGCCAAATTTGTTCGTTAAATCGAGGGTTCGTTATATCGAAAACCTCGATATAACGAATTTGAGGGGAAACGACCAAAATGTCCGTTATATCGAGGTCATAGTTAAGGATTGATTTGTAACACAGGTGACTTCTGTGGAAATACTATAGTGCCAATGCCTACGACATTGACTGAAAGGTTGCTGTCTCTTTACCATAAGGATTAAAGGATTTGCTGACTGTTGATCTGTTCAGCGTTTATCTTCTGTCCCGTTTTGACGTTGTAATTCGTTATATCGAGGTATATTTTACGTTTTGGCTTCCGTATTATGTTCGTTATATCGAGGAATTCGTTATATCGAGGTTCTATTCCATACATTTTACTGTAATTTTGGCCGGGACATAGAGTATTGTTCGTTATATCGAGGACTTCGTTAAATAGAGGTTCGTTAAATCGAGGTTCCACTGTAACCCGATTTTAAATTTGTAACGTTTAACTAGAGTTAATCTCTGTAACACCCTGAAGAAGGAAGGCCGCGCCATCCGAAATATTGGAAAATATATTCCCATCAGGCTTGCTAATTTTCGTCTGTTATTCATTCAACTTATAGCTAATTAGATCTTCTACAGCGAGAGGATCCGGTACTTCGGTACACGGTGGTCCATTAATTGACGATTTTAAGAAATCCGACGATGTTCTAAATTAAGAAAAAGTAAACTTCAGCGATAGCATATCATAACTGAAAAGGTTTTGTTAATTGAGTGTATAGGTCAATTTACTTAAACTGAACGCTCTCTCGATAACAAGCTAAGGGTGATACTGATAAACGTTTTATAGAGATGGCACTGAAAAACTGCTCTGCTTTACCACTGAACTTCACTCTGGTGTCCTGTGGCCCCTCTAAATCTTCAAGAGATCAATGTCTGAGTTGGGGATGCTGTTGGAATTCATCACTGGCTTCTGAAAATGCAACACAATGTTATGGAATAGCAAATAATCAGACCACCAACAACTCAACACACCCAACAAGAGTTCCCTTGACAACGACAGTGAAGTTAAGTACCAGGGAATCTCTCTCGACCACGGGAAGGTAAGTACGTGCTTTTAATTATGTATAAGTGGGGGTGGGTGGGGTGGGGTGGGAGGGGTGGGTGAGGAAAGCATGCTGGGCTTATCGTATTTTACAAATGGAATTAAAAACTGTATAACCACAGCAACAAGCCGATGAGAGTGCCGGATCTTTAGTAGACCTGGATCAGTGTGCCGTCTATATTTTGTTATCGTATTTTATACCGTCACTTTTTAGGAAACTCGGTCAGTAGCTAGCCAAGTGTCGAGTGGTACTCGTGGCGAGCGATTTCGTAAGATAATTGTTTTAAACCGGCAAAAAACAATTCTTTTTTATCTTTGGATTTCAAAAACTATGTTAACTAAACACTAACTGACCCAAGTTTTAAGTTCTGATTTTAAAAAGACACCTGTTTATTTTAACTAGAATTTTCTTACTCATTGGTCCGCCATAACTAACGTTAAAATCTTGAGAGAGCTGGGTCGAGGAGGAAATGACGTTAAAGACTCACTAGTTTAAGAATGCAAAGCGTGTGTACGCGGCTGAATTAATATGCGGCACGGGAGTTTTGGGCTTTCATACTTTTAAACCCGTGTTTTGCATGTATAATGAATTGCGTTTACACGCTGAAATTTTAAGCTAGTGAGCAAATGACGTCATTTTCTCTAGATCTAACCCTCTGAGGTCTAATCGGTCAGTTTTGAACGTGAGTAACGGCAGACCGTGAAATCCAAACTTACACTCAAAATAAACATCCTTTTGATAAAACTCAAAGCTCAAAATGTTGTCAGTTAGGTGTTAAGTGAACACGCTTTTAAAATCTGAAGGAAAAAAGGAAATAAAAGGATTTTTTTCATAGTACCACTTTACTCATGGACGGGTCAACGTTTTGGCTGCAGGGCTATTTAAATGTTTTATCGTGGTATCAGAAGTATACCGTTGTACGGGTTCTTTACTAACCGGAGCATGACTATTGAACTTGTCTTAATTCATTTCCAGTCCCGAAGGCACGTGCCAGGTGTATCGTGGACAGGTGTGTGACACGTGGTTAAACGTCACCATGCTGGAATACCGCTGGGCACCACGATTTATAGACACTAGATTTGGCCTGAATAAAACAGAGACAGTGATTGTGGAGTTCATGCGTGCTATTAACCGAATAGACGGCCAAGGCTGGTGTAAGCGGATTTTAAAGGCATTGCTCTGCGAATACTTTTTACCACCGTGCAACAAAGACAATGAACGGTACAGCTACTGCAGAGAAGATTGCGAAGCTGTTTTTGATGAGTGCAACTCAGCCATGCGAGAAATGCTGGGAGCTGCAAAGTACATTATTGAAAAACTGGGACTAGACTTCGCTCATGTTGGTGTGCCCAACTGTACTAAACTGCGTTATTCTGCTGCCTTTAAAGCTGAGAATTCCACGTGTGTTCATTTTGGACTCTTCAGTAAGTAAACTTCTTAAGGTAATTCCATCGAAATGGAACTCACAATGGATTTCTTTCAAACTTTACCTGTTGGTTGCTTATTTTACTTAAATTTTGAAATAAAAAGTGGGTCCCTGTATTCGTTTAGGGGCAGGGGGACCTTCAATAAACCCCATAAATCCTGAAATTATCTGCTTTCAGAAACGTTTATATTTGAACCACATACTCGCGCTGTAGAAGATCTAATTAGCTATAAGTTGAATGAATAACAGACGAAAATTAGCAAGCCTGATGGGAATATATTTTCCAATATTTCGGATGGCGCGGCCTTCCTTCTTCAGGGTGTTACAGAGATTAACTCTAGTTAAACGTTACAAATTTAAAATCGGGTTACAGTGGAACCTCGATTTAACGAACCTCTATTTAACGAAGTCCTCGATATAACGAACAATACTCTATGTCCCGGCCAAAATTACAGTAAAATGTATGGAATAGAACCTCGATATAACGAATTCCTCGATATAACGAACATAATACGGAAGCCAAAACGTAAAATATACCTCGATATAACGAATTACAACGTCAAAACGGGACAGAAGATAAACGCTGAACAGATCAACAGTCAGCAAATCCTTTAATCCTTATGGTAAAGAGACAGCAACCTTTCAGTCAATGTCGTAGGCATTGGCACTATAGTATTTCCACAGAAGTCACCTGTGTTACAAATCAATCCTTAACTATGACCTCGATATAACGGACATTTTGGTCGTTTCCCCTCAAATTCGTTATATCGAGGTTTTCGATATAACGAACCCTCGATTTAACGAACAAATTTGGCCGGTCCCCAACGACTTCGTTAAATCGAGGTTCCACTGTAATACGATATAACAAGTGAAAAGATGAATAACAACAAAAGACTAAGGGACACGGTTAAGTAATAAGTAACGATTGAAAAAGTAACATTAAAATTTAAAAATGTAAAAATATGGGAAAACGTTACAACTAGAAATGTGATAATGAGAAGCTATAAATGGTACAAATGACCTAAACATGGAAAGCTAATACTAAAAAACGTATACACCTTATTCCAAAATGGCTGCCATTTTATTATTCTTTTGTTTACTTGCAGATTAGCCGTTGTTGCCTCGTTCTTAAACTCGAAATTCGAAAGAATATTTTCCCTTAAACGAGGCAACAAGGGCTAATTTGCAAGTAAACAAAAGAATACTAAAATGGCTGCCATTTTGGAATGAGGTGTATTGAAGAGTTTCACCCGTTTCAATGAGTTATGCTTCTCTTGCTTTTCGACCAGTGTCACGATTAGAATAAAAGAGTTGAAGAGGAATAAGTTGCATGTCAGTAGAGTTATGATTGTTACACAAAAAATGTTCTGATACTGTGGTGGGTTTAGAGCTGTTTGTTTGTCAACAGGCCTGCATGCGATGTTCTCCTGTGTATTGTTTGTAACAGTAGTTACATTGTATCACGTAGATATCACGTAGATATTTTTGGAGTTGCAGTCAATGCGTGGATTAATAAATGTAGTTTTGCTTGTAGAATTAGTCCGTCTTTCATGTAATTGCTTGCTAAAATAAGCTTTGTTTCCTCAACGGAAAGAGCCACGAGGTTGGTTAACAATAATGGCCGGCTTATGAAGTTAATTGGCACTAGCTAATAAATTACTAAGGTTGTTAGACGTCGGAAGGCAACAAAGGATTTAGCTTTGGAAACGATAGTGAACTGGGAGATAACTGAAGACAAAGTTGTCAATGACAGATGATACGCAACGAAGAAGGGTACCCGTTGCTGCTGATAAGTTGTGGGAGTGTCTTTGGGGGTAAGTGCTTGAGTACGTGTGATGTACGCGCGCCTGGAAAGATGAATTATATTCACGTTTGGGTTCATTAGACAGTTGTTCGAAAGTCTCGTCAGAAGAACAGATACGACGAAGCCCAAGAGCTAAGGTGAATTCACGACATTAGTAAACGCAACCAAGTTAAGGCGGGGGTACACGTCAATTTAAGTGAAATTTTGGTAAGTTTAAAGAGAGGTTGAAAGGGAAAAAAGGGGTTATGGAACACCACCAGACAGTTGCCCGACCGCACAATGGCACCCCAGGTTGTTGGGCAACTGTTTGGAGTGTATCTACCAATTTTTAACTTCAAACTCTAATTTTAAAACAACACCAAATCTTCAAAATTTCCTATTTCCATAAATTTTACTAATCCTTTGAGAAAAACTATTTATCTCCAAATATACCAAAAAAATCACCAAAAAAAATTGCAAAACAACCCAAAACATAGATATGTGAAATGAGCGTAGAGATTCTTGATTAAACGAGATATTTGCATTAAAAACATAATACCCAGCCAAAATACGGCTTTCATGTGGACCCCCGCCTTAATTGGATTTTTACTTCTCAGCATTTCAGTCAGATTTTGTGGTCACGATATTTCCCTTATTGCATGCTATGCTAAATATTGCCAACACACGTACAATTTCAGAAGCCACGCGGCTAACTTGGGGTCTGAAGCACGCACAGCAGCAACAATCAAACAAGGTGTTTGTTAATTTAGTTTTATAATGAGCTAAGCAACGACAAATGCGATGAAGACGCCCACTAAAAAGAGTGATTAATATTTTACCTTCCAATTTCTAATTCTGTTCAGTCCGCCAATCGCTCTAAAAACCTGCTTAAACTAATTATTTAATGCCGGCGACCACTTGGTAATTTCATGTTGTTCTCGGTTGTTTTGAAGGGGAAGGCTGATCGAGGCTATGAAATGTACAAATTAAGATTTAGTACACACGTGCGCAACCATTGTTCTACAATGAAATCTTTTGTTTGGTGACCTATTCATTGTCGCTGCCGTCACGTCGACGTAATATGCTAAGCTCTCAATTAAGATCCAAGATTTTGTCACGTACTTTATGTTTATGTCAACTATGAAAATAAGCATGAGAAGAAGAGTATGCTCTGTGTTTCTGGCAAAAGACGAGACACGTTGCTTTACTGCCGCTTTTACAGCCATTAATTTTTCCATCTGTTAAATTTATTTATTCTCATAATCCCTTTACTTGACAGTGTATTGATCATCTGTTGACCAGTATTTAGTTACAGCATTTATCATACGTGCTCAATCAGTGAATACATGATGTCGTATTTCTCTTTTGTTTCCACCTTGTTGTTTTTCGGTCGGGTTGCTTTGTTCTGCGAAAATTCTTCCAAGACACGGCATCAAATCTTTAACGGGGTGTATGAATATTATTCAACGCGTCAGAGTTAATTAATATACGCGGTAGGATAGAACTCTGGGGAAATTAATTAATAAAATTCAAATAATCACTTGAATAAACAAAATTTATTCTTTACATTAAAACCAGTTGCGTCGAAGATATAAGTGATAACAGGAATGTAATTTGTTTTAATTTTCATGTCTCAACACATTATGACCATTATCACACAAGCGTTCCTCTCCGTCCTAAATCGAGCATTGCAATCAATTCAGTTCTTTGCTAGCCTGGGATACATAGACATCGAATATTTTAGAAATAATAATCGATCATAAATTCAAATTTTAAAACACGGTCCTGAGAATACATTTGTCTGGCAGTTTTCAGCAGGCGTTTTTCTAGTGTCAAACCTCCCAGCAACTTGAATTTTGGAGCAAAGTTACCCGTGGTTATTCTGAGCATTTCAAAACACACTCAAATCTACACACTTATCGACAAAGGTTGGACGATATAACAACGTAACAAAATTATAGTTAGAAAAAGATATAATCCTGATGCAGGGTTGACACTCATCAGTAACAAATCCCGGGTAGCAAATGTACATTTCATACTGTTTATTTAAGCTCCCGTCAGTTTTGCTTCGTCAATTTCGTATTATATCTTATTTTATCTGGGTGCGATAAAAACGAGTCCGATATCTCGACGAGTTACGCAAGCTAAGATTCGCGTATTTCTCATCATCTGTGTAAAAAACATTTGATATAGATAGCCATGTTAGCCCCCACATGCGGAGTTTGACCTCTCCGCCGTATTGCCCAACAAATATAGATTTTCCATGCTTACCTGCCGTACAAGCAGAGCTTGAGAAGCAACTAAACAACACCAACAGGATATGTGTCAACTGCATTACGTGATTGTAGATCTCACAGAGAACTCGACCATTGAACTAAACGTCTTTGCAGCGGTGGCTCCTGAACAATCCCTGATCTGTCGAGTGAGATTAAGCTCGTATTTCGACAGTGTTAATAGTTAACAGCTAATCTACGCAGGATCCGAACTGATGACATACAAGAGTATTACTTTCTAATTTCCGTTCGTTTATTTTTGAATTTCGTTGGTTCCGTTGGTTCGGTAATCCATGGTTGTTCTAGCATGCGTGGCAGGCGTCCGAAGAGAGTTTAGCGAAGGTTCTTCAGCCGTGAGTACGTCCTCATTTGATAGAGCGGGATCAGACAGGATACATCAAAGGTAGATACATCGGCGAAAATATCCGCGCAGTTTCAGATATAACTGAACAACACTGATGAAAATAAAGAGGGTATGATTCTTTTTTAGACTTTGAAAAGGCCTTTGACTCCGTAGAATGGATTACCTTTTCAAGGTGCTTGACATCATGAACTTTGGCCCAAGTTTCCTTACCTGGATTCACACGCCCTACAAGAACATCTCCAGCTGTGTTATTAACAATGGTTACTTCTCAGAATTATTTTTCTTTATAAAGAGGAGTCCTTCCTTCAGGACTACTCTTCGATCTTGCAGTAGAACCACTCGCCCATCAGACCAGAACCTCAATTCGGTGACCATAAATCGAAAACCGAAGTCGAAAACCAAGTATTTGTGGCTAGGTGCGTTTAAGTGTAGACTACAGACAAAGACGAGCCTTTTGGTATTTCGTGGCCAGAGCAGGATGCCACTGCGCTTGGCGGAATCACGTTTCCTTACAATGTGCGCGTTTGTAGACTTTCTGAAAAGTCCTTCGTCTTGTTTATTCAGTACATGAAATTCATGGGGTCGACTTGTGGCAAGTCTAGCGCGTTGGGAATAAAATAAATTTTGATGGGCGCCTGGCCAAACTCAAAAAAGTTCTAAATATTTGGTCAAGTAGACATTTAACGATCCTAGGCAGAAATGCCTTCGTCTCCAAACGTGTCTATAACTTTTTACAAAAACGTTTCAGCGGTGAGGCAAGAACTCAATTCCAACAAGAGATTTTATGCAAGTGAAGAGTGACCATCGCAGTTAATTTTCCAATTTAAGCAATTGGAAAGAAGAAGCCTGAAAAAAAATCAGGGCTATGAAGCCACACATTGGGAGTGTGGTCAATTCAATAACCAATAGAAAAGTGATGGTTATGTAATGGTTATGTATGAGTGCAAAACAAAAGATTGTGCAGGTTCGCGGACTTTCCAACATGTCCAACATAAATCCGCTTGACATCTTTGTTTGCTCCTTTGAGGTTTTCCTGGCTTCATAACCAGTCCTCTCTATTAACTATGTTGTGTCAGTTCCTTAGTTTTGAAGACTTTCAATGCAAATTTGGAGTTCGCAGTTTTTTTCTCGATAACGCTGGTGTTCTTGCTGAAATTCCTAAACTTTGGAAAAGCAAAATCCTAGATAACAGCTCGATGGGTGGTGAACCCTTCAAGTCTGTTGCCGATAGTGACACCATTCCCTCCACTAAAAAAACCTCGTTTGATACAAACAGAACATTCTTTTTCTCTTCCCATTGTTGAAGTCATTCTGCGTAAACAAGTGTTTAAAGTCACCGTCGAAAACAAGTTGAGAAGCTTTCAGTTTAAAATTATAGAAACACCGCAATGCAAGCACTGCCTCTTCCAAAATAAAATTCTTGTTCATATGTTTCTTGACTGCTCTGTAGTGAAACCCTTTGGAAGGCCGTTATAACGCGGTGGAATATCAACCGGTCAGACAATATTAATCCATGGCTGCCACTGCCCAGGTGAAATGGCTGTACGCATGCGTAAGGTACTGGCCAGACCGTGGGCTGGTGTTCAAGCCTGTCACTTACTTAAATTGTTTTTAAAAGGGGTCCAAAGTAGAAGCAAAGCGCGGAGGAGGAGAGGGGGCGTTTTCCGCCTTCCTACTCTATCCCCTTTTACCGGGGGGGACTTATTATCCGGCTTCCGGTTTGCTACTTCCCTCAAGATACCTCCCTTATTTTTCTTCAGGGTCGACCGGTCCTTGACATCCTGGTTACATTCTATGTTCCTCACAGCCTTGTTCCCAGGGTCTCTCATCTTCCCGCCCCCTGGAGCTCCAGGGGGCGGGAAGATGAGAGATCCTGGGAACAAGGTTGTGTTTCTCAAATAAACTCGAAAATGATAAGTTAAAATAAGTAAATTGATTCTAATTTTTACTGTATTACTATATTAAAGTGACAAGAAAGTGTTGGATATGAACTCCCAAAATCACCCAAACGGGCCACAGGACTGGCACCCCTTAAACCCCACCCTCAGCCCTCCCCCCTCCCCAAGAACAAAAAAAAAAGAATACCAGAAAATGTTCAAATAATTCATCACAAATACCGTATATACATTTATTTGTAGGTATTATTCGTAAAGATTCTGTTATTGTTAAGTTTCCAAAAATAGCTATTACACCCTGACAGTGAGCTCTATCTGAGAGGCCAAAATAATGATAATAAGGAAAGGTATTTACAAGCGATATATTTTTAAGTCTTTACAAGCTGGGCTTTACAACCAGAAAATACAAAATAGGCAAATAATAAAATACTGAAGGTGCACCACTGAACCTAGAAAAGTGTTTTTAAATTATACAATAAAACTTAAAAGCAACATCCTTGAGGCGTGCAGACTGCAACTAAGTCTGCGTGGATAACGTCTCAAAGTTAACCTTTTACAATATACATGTTTTTAAGTCTTACCATATGGAGAAGCTTGTAGTTACAAATAAAGCATTTGCCAACTTCCATTGTATCATATGCCAATAAATGCTGATTCCACGATTTGCAGGCATGAAAATATGCTCAGTTTACAATACGAAACATGCTGAATTTGAAATATTCAATTCCTCTAATTCTGCAAAAACGCCAGCACTTTGCCTTTACAGCATTTATCAGTTTTTAAAAAAACATCTATATATCGTTGGTTATTTGTAAAAAAAAACCGTTATTGCACTGCAATAGATAACTGTTCACTCTTTTAAGTTCGTGGTTAGAAGACAATTTGTACGATTCTGCCTGCCTTATTGTCCTGGAAAATGTTAATTCTGCGGTTTAAATGGTATAACAATTCGCTTAATTCTTAAACTTCTAATCTCACATGCACTGCTTTAAAGGAAGTGAATAATTCTCTAGCCATTTTACTCTAAGAAAAGATGCTGACGATGTGAATCGTCACAAGCTGAAACGTCATTTCAACCTAAGAATATGATGATCAAAATCACAACCAAACAGATGGACTGTAAAACAGTCGTTTTTTTTTGCGAACACGAGCGACGGTACGTCCATATTCGAACGAAAGGTCTGGAGCAAGTGTAAAAACGGCGAGGGATAATGGGGAGAGATGCTCGTGCGCTTCACACTCGAGGATCACGCTTACGTCGGTTCGTGCCTTCCGAAAATGTCCGAAAACGATTGTTTTACAGTCTACCAAAGAGATCGCAAGAAAATTACAAACCTCATACAGGAGAGAATGAAAAAATCCATTTCAAATTATCAGAGCTACCGTAACATTTTACTGTTGTTGTGGGTGTTATTTATTAAATGAATATAATTATCATCATCATAAATTTGTGTAGTAACATATATTTTATGACATCTTTGAACAGATTTCATCAGTTTTAGCCATGAGCAAAGGCTTGCGTTAACAGGTACGTTTGTATATTTAGATACGTTCACATGCATCATAATTCGTTGATTTTCATCAAACTTTATCATCTTAAACACCAAGGTTTAAAGCTACATTAACATAACCCGAGCCTGGGTGCACGTGACCATTCTCAGGTGTACCTAGAGCTTGCTCCGAAATCTTCTGGGTAGGTTTCATCTCGATGGGGATCTCTGAGAAAATAAAAGAAATTCCAGTTAATTTGGTTACTCCAGTTTACGTACAGTTACTCTGACATTCCACTACCAGCAGACTATCGTTGTAGCCTTTACTCCCATAGGAGACAGTCAGCACTTTTGATTATAACCAACCAGCTCTTGAGATTCTGCTTCACTGAGCACAACTTGATCCATGATTGTCGTGGTTCACTTCAGACTTGGAAATTGCTGAATTTGCAAAAAGCGAACCATTCAACGAAAAATATCAAAAATTCCGAGAGGAAAGTCAAATGGAACAGAAATCACCAGTACGAAATTGTCCTTTTATTCTGAAATTCCGGAAACAGGGAAAGCCGGGCTTTTTCATTCGCCACTGGAAGTTTCCGACAACTCAATCTGGAATTTTTCATGGAATAAAACATGGAATTCTGGGTTGCAGAAAAAGAGTAAGAGTATTCTCTCCCCTCGGTTGGGAAGCGAGCGATCCTGGAAAGTAATCCTGACTGGTCCGAAAATAATATCTTACATTCCATCTAATTGAAGCTAAATGTGCATGTCTAGCTAGTTGCAAAACAGATCGATTCTTTTAAAATTGAGTTCTATGAGTTTTTTCTTTGGGTCATTATTGTGTTTCTAAAAGCCAAAGAAGAATGAACCTGAAAGAAAAACTCTTCAAAGTCGCTTACTTCGTTACTTAATTAGCTTCTACAATATCTAACTTGCCTTTCAACTGTTCTGGCGAGAACCCGATGTTTTGGTAAAACGATTGCTTGTCGTGGTCTGGTAACGGGTGGTCCGGTGAATGTGTGGGTGACGTCACTTCCTGTTTGAGCTGAGCTATCATCAAGGTAAAGTTGGGTCTTTGTGAAGCATCTTGGTGCCAACAATTCTTCATTATCTGGTACACGTGATCCGGACAGTCATCGGGTCTACCCAGAACTACACCCTGTGATAAAAAGTTACATACATAGAGGTAAATGCAAAAAGTATTCTATCGCGCTAGATTTTTTTTTTTTCTCTATTTTTTACGGACGAATTGATGGAGTAAATTAAAAGCAAATGAGGGGTGTCGGTTCATCCGTTTTTTTTTAAATATACGGCCGGAGGGCCGTAGATTCTATGTCCTCGAGCGTGTCCGTTAACCCAAAATGTGTAACAAAAGTATATTCGTACCTAATCAAACTTCGGCTGCGCGAAGATCATTTCCCGATTACTGCCCGAATGACCGAATGTGCGATTGAGAAGAACAGAAAAGATTAGTCACGATTGATTTGTCGGTTGCCTTCGGGTCACTCAAATCTGTCTGAACATAGTTAGTAGAGTTAGCAAGAAGGAGTTGCTTGTCAAAACCCCCAAAAAAATCCGAATTAACTAACAGAAACAGAGCGTTTACTACTGAGCATAACCAATGAGTACACGATCTCTAAACCGTTTAGAGATCGCGTACTCACTGGTAATACTCATTGGTAATGCGGCGCGGACCGCACGTTAGACATTACAGACTTGTTTTCCCACGCACTCTGAAAAGTGACGCGAATCAGAGGAGTACACTGAAGTTTTGTATGTTTTAATCACATTACCAGGCACAGCTATCACCGAGTATGTCAAAAAATAGTTCTCGAATGATTTTGAGCGGTTTACGAAACGCTTGATTGGAAATATGATTACTTACGGGCCTATAAAGTGGCTGTCGTGCAAATAAACTGTACATTTGCCAATTGATATTTTATTTCATGTTTTCGTACAAGTTAACCCGGAACTCAAAGTCTCTTTACTCACGGCAAAATCAATTTCGCCACAGCAAAACCATTTTCACTCACCCAAAATACCTTTCACTAAGGCAAAATCATTCAGCACATGAAGAATGTAAAGGGAGAAATCGACACAACGTAGAATGTTTTTTGTTCACGGTGTACTATATTTCGGCTGGCCAAACCAGTCTTCTGCACCTGAAGAAGGCTGGTTTAGCCAGCCGAAATAAAACACACCGTCAAAAAAAACATTCTACGTTGTGTCGATTTCTCCCTTTATAGTCTTCATTTTATTTGTGAAACCGATTAGATCACTGCTACTGATTCAACGTATACCAGGAGGATCGTTGTTTATGACATCGTTTAGGAAAACTACTTCGCAATCTTGAATACAAAAAAGAGAAATATATGCCGTAATACGAAATCCATAAATTAAATACTCATTACGACAGTTTTTACGTGACGTCATTATTTTCCAAAATTAACAATCAATTAAAATTAATTTTAGCTTCATCAGATATAAGACCCTCTAATAAAGAAAGTAACGTTTTACAAAGTTTAAGTTGTTTTAGGAAACGTTTGAATTTCCAAGTTGCGTGACATTAAAACGGTGGCCCAAGAAGGCTGTCGCGTAGTATCGCTCAACTGAACAATTCTTGCGTCAGAACAACCATTACTTTCAATGTATAGGAACTATAAAGTAATGGCAAAACTCAATCCGAGATATTTCTGTTACTTTGTGCCCGTTATGTTGTACCCCTTGGAAGGTTCCCGGATGTAAAGCTCCAGAAATTTGTGTGATAACACGCTCGAATGAAATACTGCACAGACCTATTGGCCAAGTTTTTACATATCAATTAATATCATATCCCAGATTCTTAACTTAACTGAAATATTGAATGCTTACGATTTTATTTTTAAACCAGCAGTAAACCGGATTTGAGCAATTTTTTAAGAAACACTTCTCGCAGGGGTTTTTTCTCTCTCTTTTTCTCATGTTCTCGCAGACAGTTGATCAGCGAGCTCCCAAAAAAGTGCCGATGATATACTGAAATCTCTAAAATTATTTTCAAAACAGATATTTTTCAGCCTTTATATACCGTTATGACAAACCTGTTTAATGAACTCCACAACTTCTTCATTTGTGTATCCATAATAAGGCTGCAGAGCAAGAGTGTAGATTTCCCACAACAGGACACCAAACGAATAAATATCAGACTCAGCGGTGAACTTCCCAAGCAATAAAGCCTCGGGAGGCATCCAGCGGATTGGTAACATAAGTTTGCCGTTCACCTTGGGAAATAAAAGCGATATTTTTACATGTTCCACAAAAATGTTTTACCAAGCTTAACGGAAAACAGCTTAACGGACAACACATACTGGTCGTCGTAAACGCATACGTTCGTGAGCATTCTCTAAAGTGAAAGGAATTCAGCGAACCTCGACGTCACATTGATGTAATGAAGGCAAGGGTCGGACTGAGGACTTGTTTTTATCTCGTCGATCAAAACATTTTCTCAACGTCAAAGCACAATTGCCTTCTTTGGCCAGACATTTTCTATTTGGACATTATCTCTCCCGAATGTGCTTCTTTTGTGGAACAGAACACTCCCCTAGACTCGGATATAGCTGCTTGCGCCTGTGCATTTTGCCGCTGAAAACATATTGGCTGCGAGCCATTCCACCTCACAGTCACTGTGAAAACTGAAAGCGTTGAAATTCATACGGATTAAAGTGGTTGGACATACTGAAGAATTACAACTGTTAATTGACGTTTTGTGAATTGGGAAAATGTTGAAGCAAGAGCTTTATACAGGAGCGTGCTTGAGTTGTGAAATCTAATTCATTGCAGAATTTCAGACTTGATTGACCTTGCAACAGAAGAAATAGAAAAAAATGCTTTTCAGTAAGACCATTAGGTAAGATTCGTAATGAACTGCTTCGGAGCAGGACATAGGCTTCTTTGATCTTAACGTATCTAATGTGAACATCGATCTGTTAGTGCGACCCCTGCCTTTAACATCTCCGGCCATCTCTGCCTACACGCATGATCAACAGTATTCGTACCCAGACTATTCGAAGCATCTCTGGTTATCTCTTCGGAGCTGCTTACCTTGTAGTAGTCCGAAGTGTAGATGTCTCTAGACATTCCAAAGTCAGCAATCTTCACAATGAGACCTGAGCCAACAAGACAATTTCTTGTGGCCACGTCCCTGTGAACAAATCGAAGCATCTGAAGGTGTTCCATGCCAGCAGCGCATTGTAATGAGATGGACATCAAGTCATCGGCTGTGAGACTGACTGTAAAGAGAAAAAAGTACATGAAAATTAATACTGAACAAAATAATTGTCCTAAAGTGAAAGCTATCAACTCGCAAGTAGTAGGAATTTATATCAAGAAGGGGGAAAGGGACAGAGGAGCCTAATAAGATCATCTTTGCACAGTAATTCAGACAGGAACTTTTCTCTCTAGTGCGCATGCGAAACAACATTAAAATATCTCAGAGAAGAATCGGTTTTTTGCCCACTGTGCGTTCAAGGAACCATTTCAATTTTATGTATATTTCTCAATGCTTAACAATAATAATTTTTTTTTCCATTTCGTAATCTATGTTCTTTTTTTGAGCTAAACTTGCCTTTGGGGGACCACCATAAACTACTGGGTCACCAGTAATGGATGTTTAACCCTCTTTATTGGCCCCGGCAGGCGAGGAGGC
>JAHPZR010012601.1:0-25000 GCA_019787425.1 Platygyra sinensis | reverse complement strand
GGAGAATTGAAAGAGGGGCATTAAAAGAGTATCATAGAGAATAAACATCAGTTCCCAAGGTCGTGAGTGATTGCTCTTCATTTAAGGAGTTAATTCACTGCATTTTTAGTTATTTTGGTGACGTCTAGTTAACTTTAATTTGATAAACCTGACACTATTAGTAAAAGAACACTAAAGAGATAATATTAGGGAGTTTTAGCTAACCACAACGGCGACGGTAACAAGGTGTCGACGTCGCCAAACAAAAGGTCAGAACAACTGATAGCTTTGCACGTGCGTTTTGAAAATTGGTACATTTCTTTGCCGTCCTCTGCAAATCAACAACGTGAAATAACCAAGTTCTACGTATTTTGGAGAACGCGAACCGTAATGGCTAATTTTTCGTATCTCCTTTTGGAATTGAACGCTATAGGTGCATGTTTAGCCTGGGCAAGTTTTTAGACAGGCAGTTCATTTTTTACAACGCGTCGTCCCCGCCTTTGCCATCGTCATTGCTAAAACTCCCTATTAATAAATCATGAACAACGACGTGAACTTGATTATCGTAAATCAGAAGGTTTCCTACTATTTACACAAGTTCTAACTGACTGCTAAACTGGCTGGAGAATTTGGACGTGCATTGGGAAAATAATGCCTAGTTGTCTATCTGTCTCTCTAAACTTGGGGAGAGAGGTCTACGACGTTTACATCGGGCTTCGTGAACACGCGGGTAGTTTGCATCTGAAACCTGACAATATCATGTCCTGAATGTACTTATAATAACAACATATGTGTCTGTTTAACATGTTATAACACGTTATAAATAATAGCGGCTTTAGCACATATTCCATACACTGTAATTTTTCTATAAAAAAATTATACCAATATCAAGGCTAAGAATGCGATTTGTAAGAATACTTTAAGAATAAGACCGAGATTGTGATTTTGCGGCAAAACTAGCCAAAAAGCAGCCCTATGTTCGATGCTAATTACCTTTAAAGAAAGAAGTTATGTGCGTTATATCAGGATTTAATGCCTGCTGGCTGGCTTCAAAGTTACACTAACGCCGTCAAAGTCAACTGAAACGTAACAGTCATGTGCTATAATCTAGAATATATTTTCAGCCTAAAATCAGCCAAAAAAATAAGAATACTTAGCTTGGGCAAGTAAAGCTGAAGGAGTATCGCTAGTTATGGTTTTCAGTAAAAGCAAATTTACCAAGATGTTTTCAGTAAATAGTGAACAATTAATTATATTGATCTGTCATGTCACGATTTGATTCTGTATTGATAGCATAGAAAAAACCCCACGTTGAATCGTCTTGAAGAAACGATTCCGCTTGATCTTGGAGCATAGCTTGTTTCACATCAACTGTGATCAAGGTATAAAGCCGGTGTTCTGTCAAATTTTCCACAGTGTATTTGAGAGAATTGAGTCCGTCACTATCCATCCGTTGAGCGGAGTCTATTAGTTTATCAAACCTGTTAGGTTAAAAAAAGAGAATTTTAGTGCCGTGCTGCAAATTGTGTGGCGATAGCTTACTGGGGCCTGAGACCTGTGTATTCCACACCCCGCACGGTTAATTTTTCATCCTATGTCTTTTAATTCCTATTGCAAAAATTAACCATTTCCTCAGTCTAAATCCCGGTTTATCCGATATAAATATCTCATTTCCCCTTAACGTTTCTCTTAAGTATCCGATCCCGTGTCCCACTAATCATTTACTTAAGTATCCCTTATTCCAATAGCCGGAGCCTCCTTAGCTGCTTTCATTGACATTTTGACAATTGTAGTTATAGCCACCCACCTTTACAGTAAAATCGGAAATTAATGCCTAAGATTATATTTGTTCAAAATCATATTTCTCCGAATTATTTTCGCGAATTGAAAGGGATTTGGGAGTATTTCCAGAAGGATTTTACTTTGAAGTTTGCATGGTTCTTCTATTTGAGGGAAGAAAGCAGGCTTCTTTCATCAGAAGCGGCGGGGCATTATAATTCAGTCTACTTTTGAACTCGTCAAAAAAGTAAGTTATACAGCCATGATCATGAAAATAAAATGAGAACTAACAAATCGTTTTATTTATGCTGTCTGAGCCAATTGCAATACATTGTACTCATCGATATATTTAAGGAGAGTGAATTGAACAGATAACACGTGACTACTTTTGACAGTATAGTAGAGGAATTGCGAACAACTTACCTGTTTGAGTCCTCCTTGCTAGTTTTGTGAAATTTCTTTATCATCTTGTATCTTCCTAATCGTATGGATGGCCGTGTGAGCTCAAGTCCTCTGGCCGATATTCTAAAAATGAAAACCTGTTGTCATTAAAGGAGTTGTGTCCTGGTATTATTATGAGTTATTTGACCAGGTACAAATTTTGGTTCAGTATTTTACTATAAGAAAGAAAACCTTCAAGTTTGACGTTTGTAATCCGTGTTAAGGTAATTCCCCTGAAATAAAACTGACAATAGATTTTCGTTCAAACTTTGCCCACTGAACATTTATCATATGAGAACTTCAATTTTGAAATAAAAAAGGGGGGTGCCCATACTCATTAAGAAGCACTGGGGCATTGAAAATGACCCATTTTGGCATTATTTCACGCTTATTACAAGAACGCATTCCCAGTAATAATTGTAAATTTTTGTGACCGAGCCTCATGAGAACACGCATTAAACTGGAGTCAATGCGTTGTATCGGACACAAATAAACTTTTTAAGTTTGATTTAGACAGAAAGCTGAATCCTTGATTAATGAATTTCAACCAAATTTCTTGGCATGGTTACCATAGGGCAAAAAAGAAAAGAGCACAGTTTACTTGCTATTTTCGCTATTTACTCAATTTTCAGCAATAGAAATCAGACCAGTCTTTCCTCAAGCAAAGTTTATGATAAGTTGATTACAATGACCGGAAAAAAATTGGGGTGCCCATGCTCGTTGGTGAGCTATAGCCATTTTTCAACTGAAAGAGCTCAATATCAAGGCAAATCCGCCATGTTGTATGTGTGCACGTGCACGAGAGCGCGCTAAATGACGCCATAAATTATGCGCAGAAAGGATGGCAGTGCAATTGTGAGGAATAACCTTAATCTTCTCCATCTTTAACCATCCTTGTTTCTTCCTTCTCTGAGATAATTCTGAACTATAACGGGAACAAGGATGGTTAAAGATGGAGAAGATTAACACGGATTCTAAACGACAAACTTCAAAAAATTCAAACTGCGTGACGTATCCCTCTAAGCCGATTAAATTTTCAGTTTGCTAGTGACAATTCACATGATCTGTTCCCGTAAAGTGTGAAGAACACGCGCTTTCTACTTCTTCTTGAAAAGGTGTATTAATATTTCCGAGCTCGTCCAAGGAGCGACGATCGACTCAGCCCGGTGTTTCTTCTTACACCGGGCACAAGACTTTAAAGGTGGCTCAAAACAGTTTCCAGCACTTAGCTCCTTAAATTTTAAACCTTCGCCAAAAAGTGCGTCTTACCATGCTTATAAAAAATTGATGATATAAAAAACTAACATTGCCGTTTTTGAATTATAAGCTCCTAAAGCTGAAATCAAGGGTGATCTTAGGAGGTCAAACTGTTGCTATGGTAACTTATTTTGTCGCGAAAATGATAACAACATGTTCACCAATGATAGAGCAGCTTTTTACACTGTACCATGATTGTAGCATCTAGTGATAAAGAGTGGTTATAATAACCCGTTAAAATCTAACTGCCTGGAACTGTTTTGAGCCACCTTAACACTTTTTTCACTTTGGTTAAAAAAATTTACCTGTTATAAAGATCATCGTCTTCACCTCCCCATCCCCAAAACTTGTTTGAAAATCCGTTTATAAGTTTAAAGTGTTCTTTTGAAAATGAACCAGCTCCTCCGAAAATCTGTTCATATGGCAAACTAAAGAGAAAACACAAAGGAATTAATAGGACATTGAATTCCTGTAGGAGTAGATGAGGAGTTAGAGAGTTAATTTCTCATCGTAAACCTTTAAAGTTATTTTTAGAAATAGTATCCAGTTCTCCACTAGATAATATCATCATGTGCGTTGAATGGATGTTCTGTTAGAGGTTAAAATAGCTTCTAAAGCTCCTTGGGTTGTTTACTTGAACAAAAATCTGAAACAAACAGAACTGTTTATTTCAAAACTCTCTTGTGATTACTGGAGTCGAGAAAGATCTGAAAATAACTTGAAATGGATTGCCTTGCGTATACATGTAACGGCTTTTCTCGGTATGGACTCTCTTATTCTTAGCCATCTCTCTTGATTCCCGCTTGTGGTATAAATTACATAGGAAATCTACTAATCCCGATGTGCATGTTGCAAACTTGAAGATAGTTAGCCTAGAAGTACTCGAACGTTTCCTTGAGTATCGTTCTTATTAACACAAAGCATTGGTTTTCTACTTGCATTTTGAATTGATTAAGGACAGCTGTATTCGGACGCCACTGCTATGCTTAGGACATGGTTCCATGTCCAATATCTGACCATCAAATCAGAGCAAGCGTTGTGTAGTCATAGGTTTATTAAACGCAATGAGCACCATCCACTAAGTTAGGACTAGTTTGTAAGATTTCTCCCAGCCAGAAAATAGTAAATTAATAAAAACTCTCCGGCTTCCATACTCTACTACCACTTATTATGGTGCGAGGTACCTAAACTCGTGTATATCTAAGTAAGGATGAAGTCTGCTCCCTAGTGACCCCTCAAGAGGGCGTCAATCTTCGTTTTTGGTAGCATGAAGCGACTGGGAGCCGTAATTACCCCTTCTCCGCTGGGATGAGACGCTACACTTACAAACGCATGTTTATCAAGATGTACTTGCCGATAATTAAATGTATCCACAGCAACTGACAAATGCCTTGGAGATGAAGGGCAGCTGTATTTGTTACGATCATTTTCAGGCATTAAGTCGACGTCGTGAAATATGAAGCATTTGTAGTTGTTAAGCCTGAGAGCTTCTTTGAAGCCAATATTTAACAGCATGCCACGATTAAAACTAGAGTCGCCCGCCTGTTGAAAAAAGAAAGTAGAAAAAAAAAGAGTTCGAGAACAATCTTTTCAGAATGTTATCCATTTAGGTGGTATAATCACATAACTTGTTACAGCCTGAAGGATCAGGGGTCGTAATGGCGGTATATACTTAACCAGCTTCTCTGTTACCCTGTCTGTTTTGCTGTAAGAGGGAAAAATGACTCTAGTGGCCACTCGGCACAACTCTCTGGTCTCTAAAGCCCACAAGGTTATTTCGAATAAGATTACTACGTCAATAACGATTTCTTTTTAAGTCAATTCTGCGAAATTCGTGCTGTGAGATAGAATTCTCTTCGGCTGATGTCTTTCTTCATATTCTTATGACAACACTTGCTGAAAATGCACACATGGATATCGTGCGGTGGATTCCTTTGATGCTTGATCACTCTTTGAAATTATCATACTATATACGTGTTATGCAACGCTCTCTCGTGGTACACCATGGAATATGCGACAAGTGGGATATTCCATGGTATATGTACCACGAGAGAGCGTTACGTAAGTATTTTATACCATGCCATAGAAAATACAGTGGTCAACACAATCGCCGTACGCGAGGTGCATGATGTGAAGGCACGCTGGCTGTAATACCGTCCAATCGACAACGGCTTTCCTGTGTAATGATTGGCTGTATAGTCCATGGAATGGTATAGATAAAATACCTGCTCTATAACAAAGATTCTGTAATCCAGATTCTGTCTCTTGAGTATAGGGTGCATATGCCGCACAAAGATTGACAGCTGCTCGGAACGATTGCGATATGGAATTATTAGGGCCATCTGCTGAGATTGAATTCAAATAAAACAGACTAGCATCAAAGACTACAATAGATTTTTTTTCGCAATATAACGACACTGGGCGAAATTTGTCAAGCTGGACACCAATAATAAATCAAAACGAAAGATCGTGTTCGATCACATTTCTAAATATTGAGAAAAGAGTGACGCAGTATTTTTAACGACCTTCGATGTTTGGATATGTTTCTTTAAAAAAGAACTGTTTTGAGTGTTTGATATATCTTCGCAGTCGAAACTAAACCTAAGGAAAAAACGGAGAAATAAAATCGCAAAAATGTATGCAAATAAAATCAGATATCTAAACACCTTCACGGTCTTGATTTCCCCAATTGATGAATTATTAACTACTTTAAAAAATAACGATGAAACATCCTATTATGCAACTAAACACTTGTCACAACAATTCCAAGAGTTTATTTGATACGTCTTCGATATGTAGACGAAACTACCCGTTATCATTAGCTGACATCTTACCTTTACCCTTGCTTTACATTCAGTCGGTTTCCACTGGCCTCCCTTATTTACCCAACCTTGAAAGTCCCTGGACATTTTCCTTTCAGTGTCTTCCATTTTAGGTACTGATTTGTTTACGTGTAAGCGTCCCACTGACAAGTAAGATTATTAAGAACACAATTTAACGCGTTTTAGAATTATTGAGAAGTTTTCTAAACAGCAAATGTAAAAGTGATATTAGTACGCAAGGGTCTTGAGAAATTTGCAGCTTTCGATTTTACTTATCAGCTTATGTTACTGATCAACTCTTTTTTATTCAGTACGATTTTTAGTCGCTATAGCAACGCAGCAGGTAAATAGTAGTATCTCGAAACAAACATCAATAAGTAATTTCTAGTAATGTTTCCTTTTGCCTTTGTGTCAAAAAGAGTCATATGAAAATGAGCTTCATCTACAGCGTCATTTTCGTACAAATCAACTCATTTTCATAAGAAAGGTTTGGAACGAAGACTCGTTTTGACACCGAGGCACAAGGGAACTAAGAATGTCCACAAGCACTGTAGACAAGCAATAATGACGACGACCACAACTGATTGTTCGGTGTTGAAAATATTTTATCACATTAAAAAGAAAATGTTTAAAAAGAAATAAGACTGCTCAAGGGATCATTTTCTGAGGTCAAATCATTATTGCATTGAATATTTTCGTCAGGACACATTGTATTTTGTAAGGAATTCAAAACAAGCTGGATAATGACCTGGAAATTATAACTACCCAATATTTGTGCAACTGAGAGCTGTCGATTTACGCATATTAATATTGCTTTCGTTAATGCACTGTATCAGGAGCCATTTAAAAAAAGTATAGTATACAAAATCTTCCAACTTCCTAACTCCTAAACGTGGGAATGACGTAATCAAAAACATAAAAAACTCTCGAACTTACCAAGAGTTGGGGATTTTTCTGGACACAAGCCTCGGATGTATTTGCGTAGATTCTCAGTTACTTCGTCATAATTAGGTCTATTTATATTTGATCTATTTTGATGAATGTTATGTTCCCGCTGATCTCGATTTCTTCCCACTGATTCTGCAGATGAATGATATGTCAATTCGTCGTTCCATCTTTGTTCATTCGATCCAGAAAAAGGCATTTCTTGAAGAAGTCTATTCCATCGTGTATCATTGTTTACCAAAAGGACGGGCGCTCTTCCAACCTTCATGTATCGTGCAAACTTAACAGTGTAGGAAAACAGCGCGATAAGGGAGGCAACAGCGACAAAAAATATGCAAAGCACCAGGGTTTTCAACTCTGTTAACTTCGCCATTCTACTGTCTAACGGAAAGACACCTTTTATAAAGTTTCTCAGCATTTTAGCTGTAGCCATGAAAATACATTTGCTCTTAATAAACTTAACGTGGCCTCTAAACCCACATCGATATTTCGTTGAGATAATTTCCTAATTAAGTGCTTTCCAATGTGCGAGGATTTTTTTAAGTATTGAGTCACCATTTCTGCTGCATCAAAGTAAACGTTATTGCGCATAATAAAAAAGTTGAGAAACGTTCTTTAACTTCTCATGATTACTTTATGTTTTTTTTTTCGCTTCATCTTTTTGCTATTTATATTGCTATATTGTAGGCTTCGACATTTTCACTGTGCACAGTAAATTACCTGCCAAGCTTTTCTTCAATAATGTATTGTCTACAATTGTTCACAGTACGCGACTATCAAAGGGTTCTGAATACGATTAGTTTACTTTTGGAAATTTCACACAATGTTACTAATCGTATTTTCCTTTTCGAAATATTTTCACCGATAGAAGCTAGTTTTCGCCAGGGCAAATTGCTGACAGCTCCTCGAAGAGATCGACCGTTTTTCTGTTTAATTCATAATGTTTTCATGACGTGCTCTATCTAATAATAACCTTTATTTAAAGAGGGTGACACCTATTACTCCAAAGTATTCTTCCTAGAGGCCCTCTAAAAGCTCAAAATACTTAATAAAAATTGCAACAATTTAGCTAAAAAGCCTTAGATAATTAAAAAACAGAATCTATTTACAAAGATATTTACATTGATATTAAATTTTTGAAAATCAGATTAGCTTTTTAACTTTTAAACTTCCATGCTTCATGGCAGAAAAATCTGAAAACTGCTAAATCACGCGACCATGTTATGTGTATTGTCGTTTTCTGCTATATTCCACACTTCTAAGCTTTCGAATCTTTTAAATAACAAGTAATTTCTTTAAAATTAATCAGATCCAAACATAAATATTGTTTTGTTATCATAATTCGTAGTTTTTATCAGTACCTTAGTTTGACATCTGAAATATTCTTTCCCGTCTAAATTTCCATTTCTTTAAAATTAATCAGATCTAAGCATAAAAATTTAATTTTCTTCTTACATTAGGTACTACTGTCTTTTTCTAACTTAAATTGACATCTGCTATAGTCTGACTCTTCTCTCATTATAATTAAATGTCTTTTCGTAAACTAATTTAATTG
The DNA here is from genome assembly GCA_019787425.1 of Platygyra sinensis. Taxonomy (NCBI): domain Eukaryota; kingdom Metazoa; phylum Cnidaria; class Anthozoa; order Scleractinia; family Merulinidae; genus Platygyra; species Platygyra sinensis. The sequence goes on along the minus strand of JAHPZR010012601.1, from coordinate 16,222 downwards.
ACATCTGCGTTATTCCACCCGTACTAAGCTTCCAAGTTACGCGCTCGATAAAATTTATAAGATCCATCTTATATTACAAACGACCTTCTGGCAGGTGGAAAACCTTGGGAGTCAAATCGTAGTTGAATATTTTCAGATAATATATAATGTGAATCATATACAATTTTAGCAATCCAACGAGTCAAAGTACTGCCATCCAGTTGATATGCTTAGTTGCTACTGTTGAATAACTGTTTGACTCCATTGCGAATATCATTCATTCTCCAAAGGTAAAGACCCGGGTTTAGTGCAGGTGACAAAAATATAACCACCATTGTCACCCTATCGGCCACCAATATTTCCGAGTTAAATCTAAGACTAACATAAACCCCACTAGAAACAACATAGGGTAAAAAACAAAACGTAAACAGCAAGAGAACATATATAATCGTGACAATAGATTTCTTGTACTTTGCCAGGTTGATCGCCTGTCGCCCAAAAATCTGGGATGCTTCTTTGGCTTGCACCAGTAGCTGCTGATGACGGATGATTCGGTAAACTTTAAAATAGGCAAATGACGTGGTGAGATAGCAAATAAGAATGATTGCTACAATAGCGATACTCATTTTATTCCCATACCTCTGGTTCTTAGTTGCCAAAACACGAAAAACGACGACAGGAATCGGAGTTAGCAACAGTAAAACCACTGTGAAATACTGCCCAACGCGCCATGTGACCAATGATCGTCGAGACATGTGTAGCCACCGTTCGATGGACAGGAGTGTTAGGAGAAGAATCGTGCAACCAATGAAGTAGAGGGCACTGCAAGCGCCGATTGTTCTCAGGGTCAATGCAAGCTTTAACTTATGGCAATCTGCCCCTTTAGTTGCAAAAATTGTAAAATAGGCGGCGGCAAAGAAAGGCTGGGAGATGAGTCCTGTACACAAATCTGTGAGCGCTAATCCGCTCAGAAGAATATGGAACGGTGTTCTCACAAATGGCCTCTTCCAAATTACCACCATAATCAATGCATTTCCCGTCACTGCCACTGGCGATAAAACGGCCATTGCTATCGAGGTCGAGAAAGCAACTTCGTAACTTGAAGAGAAAAAATCTTTTAGCCTGTTGTCGCCAATCGTGCCACAGGCTGTCCACAAAGTTTTTTCTGGAGAAGGCGTGTTATTGAACATGGCTTATCTTTCTCGTGAACGTTGGCAATCAGATCTGCTGAATAAACCTGGATGAAATAGAACCTTTCTTCTAGGGTTGAAATGCAAATTCTACTACCAGAGAATGCAATTTAACAGACAAAACTGCCTCGTGAGCCAAACTGATGCACAGACTGTAAACAAAGGCCTTTCAAAGTTCCATCTGATAAAACATCTGCGTTTCAACGTTCTGTTTGGAAATCCCGTATTGGGAGACAAATCATGGAATAACCTTCTTTGATAAATGGGAATCATAAAGAGGTTTCTCCGCTGAGGCGCTGTCGCTACCATGAATCTCAGTATTTTTCTGTGCATCCTAAGAATTAACTAATTTTTATTTTTATTTCGAGTGTGTACGTGAATTTCTTTAAAACTGATTTATGACATCGGATTTTAATTAATTCAAATAGTTTCTGCGCTATAATAAGAACGATCCTGAATAAACATTTGGTTTGAGCAGTCGGACACACATGGGGTCATTTTGCGGGGGCGTTCATGAGGCACCTGGAACGTTATGTTTCAGGGGCATGACGAAAGCTGTCAGGTACGAGCGGATATTGGCTCATTCTTGTGTTGCACACCATGCGACATCGAAAATTGATAAGTTGATTTTGTTTCGGAATAATGATTTAAGAATTCAAACTTGCTGAGTTTGCATCATATTGAGCCGATAGTCTAAATAACGAACTTACTTTTTTGATGATTTTTGAGCTTAGAGTTCTTTCTGTGTAGAGACCTTGTTTTTCCTGTACTCGTTTCATAACAATTATTCATGCAGTATTATTGAGTACAACATATATCGTGCTAATACTCAATTCAGTATTCAATTGTTCTGAAATACTTCCTTCTTGCAGTGTATTGACATTAATTATATTGCCGAGAAAATAAGTGATCAGTCGAACTCCAGACATTCCTGTTATAGGAGGGAAGCATTTTGTCTCAATTGAACAACTTAAAGGGGCTATGTCACGATTCGCGGCATTATCGTGATGTAGTGTCAAATGTATTTAGTACTCTTGTGCTAATTGGGAACACTGTAATTGTTAAATGAACATTATCTCAATTTAATATAAAAGTAGCTTATTTTATAACCAAGCCTCGGTTTAGAATGCAAATTGTAGATATTATCATCAGCAAATTTCTGAATCAGTAAGCTCAAAATAAATAACTAAATGAAAACAACGAGACGGCGTCAAAGTCGTCAAAGATTTGAGGAAAATTCTCGCAAACGAGGGTTGGAACACAAACTGAAAACTGATGTAGGAAACTCTAAATAATAGCAAAAAACAAACAGTTAAAGGAATAATAGTAAAACGAAGAGTGAGCAAGGACACGTAACACTAAAACAGATTAAGAAAGATAAGGAAGGACAAGCTTGAAAAGAACTAAATGTAGCTACTTTAGCCCTTTTCAGACCAAATGGGGAGGGGACGGGAAATTATCGAGCTAGCTGGTTTTAACGTCCCACAACTTAATTTGCAATATCTAACAGAAGTCACTGAACTCTGATATATTTTATTGTGTGAACTTTAGTTGTGACTGATACATTGAGAGTACATTTCATTATACTCGGACTTTGATTTTTCCATGGCAGTTTAATTCTAAAAGGCGAGTTTTTATGTAAATTTCTTTCGTTAACAAAATTCCACATTAATGTTAGTTTTACATTGCGCCGTCTTTTAGCATTGTTTTAACACTTTTGAGTGGTTTTACGGTTTCCTCACGTTTCTGAAATATAGAAAAAAAAAACTCAAAATCAAGATAAAATCCTTGAGCTACAAAATTGGCGGCAACATTTTTTTGATTGCATTATTAAATATAACCACCGGAATTGTTAAAAAATTAGTGTCTCTAAATATATTTCCTTCGACTGCTAGAATATTTTTCAGATGTTTTTTGTATTTTTTATTGATTGATTGTAACTGACTTACACTATATTTGCAATAGCATCGTTTTCTTTGCTTTCTCCAACCCGCTTTCTGTTTGCAGTGACAGTTCGATTTCAATCATCTTCCAGAACGTGTTACTGAATAAATTGATTTGTATTTTTATTTTACCTCGGTATGTTAAAAACCCCGGACAACCTTAGTATTTCAGCAATTCTCCGATGTAGATCGAAATTTTATCATGAAAACGCAGACGCTTGCTTAATTAAACTGTTTTATCTCTGAGTTCTTCAACCTGAGAAAGTAGCGGACAATTAAAAAAATAAAAATTTCGTAACCATGATCGACGGACATCAGTTTTCTTCAATTTGACAGTAATTACGATCTGTTCCTGACTTTTGGGACCATAATTACGCTTTCAAAGTATATGAATGCGAACAATTCATCGTTCTTCAAGAAAAAGGACCCACAAAAGATGTCGAACTCATAAAAGTCGATAATAATTCTTTTCCTTTCCCATTTCCTCACCTGAGCACCCGCGAGAAGCCTTAAGACATGAACACCGTAAATTAATTTGCTGTTAACATGCGAATGTGTTTTGCCTAGAGAAATCACTCACCGGCTGCCACATCTTTAAGTGATCGTATTCCCTATTTTGTTCACACGTATGTTCAATATACACAAAGAGATAGGAATTGTCAAAACATCCTCACCAATAGTACCATTGGTAAATGTCGCCACTGGTCAAGGAGCGTCACGATGTTTACCAGTGAAAGAAATAAAGAGCTGCTCAGTCGATTGGAATATCATTTGTAAACTGCAAATCGTTAAAACCTGAGAGCAGCGCGGAAGCTTTCGTTTTATTTTATTTTCTTACTTTTAATCGCATTCCTTTGATTGCTTTGAATGCATGATGATCCCAAACACATTGCTGTGGGGCACCCGATTTGAGCGAAGATGTTCTTTCAGTGTCCTCAGTACCCGTAGAAACGTTATAAAATATTTCAATATTATTATTGTAACTGCAAATAAGGTATTTTCTTCAGAAGCGACTTATAATTAAATACATATATGTTATATTTCCCAAGAGGAAGGGTTATTTCTAAACCATCTGTTTGTGCCAATGGCTATTGCAATAAGAGGGAATTTCTTTTGTTCAGAGCACTAATATTTAGGAAACGAGGAACAGATATTGTGATGAAGAGATATGACTTTTTTATGGTGTCTTTGAAATGTTTGCTTCCTGATGCAGTGCAAATTTCATCAACTTAGATAATAGGTCGTTATATAAACCTTAGGGAAATATCACGCACAAAAAAAAAACATTTTTACTGAATCAGTTTCCTAATGTACTAAGCTAGCAGGGCTACATTTTCTTGTACTAAATTAATTATTTCGCTCTCAGCGAAAGAAGATTAGCAGGAATTGACTCTGCTGAACGTTTTTTTTTTCCAATTTTTTTTTCCATTCTGTGCCGTTACGTAGGTCATTCAAAAGCTATACTGGAGCAAGGCTTACCGAACAAAAGGCCACTACTAATTTGCATATTGGGTGACAAGTGAACTTGTTTTAGTCCACTATTTGTTTCATCAGGCGAGAACCATAAGAGGTCTTTGTTTGCAGTCCATCAACTTTTCTGATGAAAATTTGTGCTCATTACCATAAAGATGGTAGAATTTGTTCATTTTCACTGAGGTTTATCCATCAAAACTAATAACTGACACAAGTGACCAAAGACAAGAAATGTCTAGCAGCGGTTCCTCTCAAGAACAAACATTTTTCTTGTCTTGTAGCTCGGTCGCTGACAACCGAACAACCGCATCATATTCCAATGCAGCTATCTTTGGAACAGCCTTATTGATTGCCGTTTCTTCGCCAGTGGCAGTTGTGGGAAATGCATTCATCTTGGCGGCAATTTGTAAGAAGACGTTTGCAAGAACACCATTCCATATCCTTCTGAGTGGATTAGCGATCTCCGATTTGTGTACTGGACTCATTGCTCAGCCATTTGTTGTTGCAGTCACGTTTATCTACTTAAAACAGCCTAAAGAAGTTTGCGACAATCCCAAAGTTCATTTGGCTTTAATTTTAATTGGTAATGGAAGTGCAACTTACCTCATATCCGTTACAGTTCTCTTTATAACACTTATATCCCTAGAGCGATGGCTGCACATGTATCGGAGATCTTTGGTTACAGCTCACCGTGGCTATATCACTGTAGCCACGGCTTTGATCCTACCAATACCCTTAGTTGTTGTACGACTTTTTGGCGATGTAAAGCCCGAAACGTATAGGAGTGGAGGGTATACTACGATTTTGACTCTGATGCTCTTTTCTTTTTTTATCACATCATTTTCCTATTTTAAAGTTTACCAAATCATCCGTCATCACCGAAACCGAGTACAAGAACATGAGACGTCTCAGAATTTTGGACAACCAGCTATAGATCTGACTAAATACAAGAAATCTGTCGTGTCGATTCTATACATTCTACTACTATTTTCTGTCTGTTTCTTGCCAATGGTTGTGTCCACTGGAATTTTAGTTTTCTTGGGGGAGAGTCCAGAGTTAGGTGTCGCCATCAATGTGTCCGTGGTGCTTTTATTCTTGTCTTCGGCACTCAATCCAGGCCTTTATCTTTGGAGGATGAATGATATTCGTAACGCAGTCAAACAGTTGTTCTGAGGTTGCATCTAACTTAAGAGCCAGGGTTCGATCAATTTTAGTGCGCTCGTCTTTGAATCGAGTGCTGCGGGTTCGACCCACGGACGGGTATATTGTATGCATAGGTACAAGGGATTTCAATCCTGAGGGCAACGCGGTGATGGACTAGCATCCCATCCAGGTGGGAGTAGAAATACTCGTAGTCGCCTCATGCTATAGAAACCGAAGATACAGTGTAGACCCTGGCCTGATGGGTCATTTGGATCGTATGCAGACTTTACCACCTTTACCTTGGATCTAAGAGGTTTCCGTGCAATCTTGCACGGCGGCCAACTTGTTAATTCAAACAAAGGTATTCATATTCAAGTTTCTCTCTCAAGAGCATAACAGCACAATCTGTCAAATTTTGTGGGACACAACGAAGCTCAAAGATCTCTTTCAAGCACACGACTACATGAAGAGGATGTAATAAACTTGACCAATTTTATAAACAGCACAACCCGATTTCTTATGTATGGTCGCACACTGTAGGGTATCATCTACAGACTTAAAAGTTAGAACCATCTTAAACAGCACAATAAACAGTACCACATTTAGTGAATCAGGCTAAATATTTCAAGACTCACAATAACTAATGGAGCTTCTGTACTTAATCTGTTAGGGACTTCCCATGATAATATCATGACTTTTTGTCGTGATTCATAGTTTGTTTATCCTGTATTTATCCTCCCACATATTTTGTCTTTTCACAATTAACTGTGAGTATACATTTGACTTAAGGTTTCAATTGCTAATAATACGTATGAAATTTTAGCTCTCTTGACTATAGGGTGCAAATGTCGCAAAGATTGACAGCTGCCCGGAACGATTGCGATAAGGAGTTATTAGGGCCATCTGCTGAGACTAAATTCATACAAAACAAACTAGCATCAAAGAGACAAAAATAGGTCTTGCATTTTTTCGTAACATAACGACACGGGGCGAAATTTGTCGAGCTGAACACCAGTGACATATTAAACATTAAAGACTGTGTTCGACCACATTTCCATAACTCGAGAAGAGAGTTAAAAATTGGACGCGAGGCAAAGTATTTTTAAGGAGCTTCAATGTATTTGGATATGTAATTAGAAGCTCTTTTGAGAGTTTGCTATATCTTCTCAATCGAAAGTAAACCTAAGGAAAAAACGGAGAAATAAAATTGCAAATTAGTATGCAAATTAAAATCACATATCCATGGCATCGTCACAGTTAATGGCTTCCTTTATTTAAACTTGATGAATTATTAATGAGTTTGACAAAGAACGATGTAACACTCTACTGTACATCTGCACACTTGTTGGAAAAATTCCGAGGATTACTTCGGTAAGTCTTCGATAAGTAAATGAGACTCGATTTTATCATTAAGCTCACATCTTATCTTAACCCTTGCTTTACATTCAGTTGATTTCCATTGAATTGGCCTCTCTTTATCGACCCAACCTTGAAAATCCCTGGACATTTGCCATTTCAGTGTCTTCCATTTAACGAATTTGTCTAAGTGTAAACGTCCCACTGACAAGTAAAATTATTAAAGACATATTTTAAAATTAATAACATCCAAACATTAATATTTTGTTATTATAATTCATATTTTCTTGTCAGCAACTTAGTTTGACATCTTAAATATTCTTTACCGGCCGTCTAAGTTTCCTTTTCTTCAAAATTAAGCAGATATAAGCATTAAACTTACATTAGGTACTATTGTAGCCTGCGAACAGGCTCCCAGCGAGTTCGGAAAAAAAAAATTTCGTTGAGCGAGTGGGAGTCGGAACGTCGTGACTCCGCGAGCGAAGCGAGTGGGACGCGGGGGAGCCTGTAGACATTGTTTTCAATGTGCCGTTCCGCCCTTTGGTGATTAGCCTGTTACATATCTGTCAAGGAGATAATTAAACCTGTCAAATTTGATGGGTTTCCCCACGCTGATGAATCGGCTTTTTATAACAATCTACCGTAATGATGGTAAATAAAGTAGACAGGCCAAACACGACTCCTACGAGAAAAGGAGAAAACTAGAGCCGTTAGATGGTGCTAGGCGGCAAGTTTTAAGAGGTCTACAATCAGAACTGAGCCGAACAATGGCATATACAAGTTAACACGCAACACAGTCGACAGACTTGCGCGTAATGAATTAAATTTAAATCCTGTGGTACATGAACAATCAAAGGAGAAATAAACCTATACATCGAGCTCCAGGAACATAAGCTCGATCAGATAGCTGCAAGAAACATTAGAATTTCTTTAGACAAGACTATAGCTTTCTCGAAGTAAAGCTACGTCTCCGAAGGAAAACTAGGAGAGGCAAATATATGACACCCGTGATAAGAATCTACCTACTGTACTTGCAAACAGTTCTAATCATAGCCGGGCCTGGCGTCACAATATTTACAGAATGCGAGTAAGCAACACGTTCACAGTAAATGTCATGCATGGTATTTTGTCCCTTAAAAGCAAACCCTTGGAGACTTAAAAACAAATCTTGCAATAGAAATGAGCCAAAACAATACACTAACACATGGCAAATTATTCAAAGAAGCAACACGCAGATAACAGCGGAAATCATGCAGTTTTCTCCTTATAACACAATACGAAATGCCTTTCATAAAGAAGAGTGAAGCGACAAAAAGGTCGAAAGACCGAAAAATAAACGGCAAATCTACAATTAGCACAAACCGTAGGAGTCGTGTTTGGCCTGTCTATTTTATTTACCATCATAGACGCGGCAGCAATTGAAAAATTAGGCTCTTCCCGAAACCAGTCGGTAGAATACCGAAAACATCGCACTTCTACGCCACAGTTTCCAGTCATAGCTTCTGCTCACGTTTCAAACCAGAGATATAACGAAAATGTTGCAAAGAATTGCTCAAAGCTGCTTCAAAACTGCACGCGGAAGCCGTTGTTGACTGTCTCGGCAAGAATAATGCTAATTTACAAGCAGTTGTCAAGATCCGTCAATTATTTATCTCAGAGCTGTCAACAGCCATCGATTCAACCAATCAGATCTTGATACCAGGAGCTGGTATCATGGAACGGCGGCATCAATGGAATGTCTACAGGCTCCCCTGCGGACTCCCTCCTCACCAGAATGCTCTCGGCTCGTCCCGCTCGCCCTAGACTGCACTCGGCTATCTCGCCCTAAACCCAACCGAACCGGGAGCCTGTTCGCAGGCTAGTACTATTGCCTTCTTCTAACTCGCTTTTTGACATCTGCTATAGTCTGCCTCTTCTCGGCTTTCAAATATTGTGTTTTGCAAAATAATTAATTCTTCAAAACCTATCAGACTCAAGCATAAATCTTCAGTATTTTTTAAGATGGAAATGTACATATAATAATAATTAAATGTCTTTTCGTAGACTAATTTGAATGGCATTTGCTTTATTCCACCCGTACTAAGCCTTCAAGTAAAACAATCGAAAATCAGAAGCGATAAAATTTATAAGATACATGTTACATTTTAAACGACCTTGTGGCAAGTGGAAGACCTTGGAAATCAATTAGTAGTTAAATATTTTCAAATAATATACAGTGGGAATCCAATATAATTTCAGCAATAAAACACGTCAAAGTACTGCCATCCAGTTGACATGCATAGCTGCTACTGTAGAATAATTGCCTGACTCCATGGCGAATATCATTCATTCTCCAAAGGTAAAGACCCGGGTTCAGTGCAGGAGATAAAAATATAACCGCCATTGTTACTCTATCGGTCACAAATATTTCCGAGCTAAACCTAAGACTAATACATGATAGCCCACTAGAGACAACATAGGGTAAAAAACAAAACGTAAACAGCAAGAGAATATATATAATCGTGGCAATAGATTTCTTGTACTTTGCGATGTTAATTGCCTGTCGCCCAAAAATCTGGGATGCTTCCTTCGCTTGGACTAGCTGCTGGTGATGACGGATGATTCGGTAAACTTTAAAATAGGCAAATGACATGGTCAGATAGCAAGTAAGAATGATTGCTACAATTGCAATACTCATTTTATTTCCATACTTCTGGTTCTTAGTCGCCAAAACACGAAAAACGACGACAGGAATCGGTGTTAACAACAGTAAAAGCACTGTGAAATACTTCCCAACGCGCCATGTGACCAATGATCGTCGAGACATGTGCAGCCATCTTTCAATGGACAGGAGTGTTATAGGAGAAGAATCGTGCAACCAATCAAGTAGAGGGCACTGCAAGCGCCGACTGTTCTCAGGGTGAAAGCGAGCTTCAACTTATGACAATCTGATCCTTGAGTTGAGAAGTACGTAAAATAGGCGGCGGCAAAGAAAGGTTGGGAGATGAGTCCTGTAGACAAATCTGTGAGCGCCAATCCCCTCAGAAGAATATGGAACGGTGTTCTCACAAATGTCCTCTTCCAAATTACTACCAAAATCAATGCATTTCCCGTCACTGCCACTGGCGATAAAACAGCCATTGCTATCGAGGTCGAGAAAGCAACTTCGTAACTTGAAGAGATAAAATCTTTTAGCCTGTTGTCGCCGATCGTGCCACAAGCTGCCCAGAAAGTCTTTTCTGGAGAGGGTGTGTTATTGAACATGGCCTATCTTTGCGCGTGGATTTTGGCAATCAGATCTGCTGAGTAAACCTGAATGAAATAGAACCTTCCTTCTAGGATTGAAATGCATATTTTACTCCAGAAAATACAATTTAACGGACAAAACTGTCTCGTGAGCCAAATTGATGCACATACTGTAAACAAAGGCGGTTCAAGGTTCCATCTGATAAAACATGTGCGTTTCAACGTTCTGTTTGGAAATCCCGTATTGGAGACAAATCATGGAATAACAATCTTTGATAAATAAATAATAAAGAGCTTTTCTCCGCTGAGGCGCTGTCGCTACCACGAAATCTCAGCTTTTTTCTGTGTATCCTAAGAATTTTTATTTTCTTTTCTAGTGTGTACGTGAATTGCTGTAAAACTGATTTACGCCATCGGATTCTAATTAATTCAAATAGTTTCTTCTATAATAAGAGTCATCCTGAATAAACATTTGGTTTGAGCAGTCGCACGCACATGGGGTCATTTTGCAGGGGCGTTCCTGAGGCACCTGGAAGATTATGTTTTAGGGGCATGACAAAAGCTGGCAGGTATGAGTGGATATTGGCTCATTCCTGTGTTGCACACTATTTGACATTGAAAATTGATAAGTTGATTTTGTTTCTGAATCAAGATGTAAGAATTCAAACTTGCTGAGCATCCTATTGAGGCGTCTGAATAACGAACTTACTTTTTTGATGATTATTTTAGCTTAAAGGTTCTTTCTATGTAACGACCTTTTTTTCTTAATCTGGTTGCATAACAATTATTCATGCTGTCAACATACATCGTGCTAATACTCAATTCAGTATTAAATTGTTCTGAAATACTTCTTTCTTGCAGTGTATTGACATTAATTTTATTGCCGACGAATTAAGTGATCAGTCAAACTCAAGACATTACAGTTAGGAGAGAAGCATTTTGTCTCAACTGAACAGCTTAAAGGAGCTATATAAAATGTCACGATTCTCATTGTCGTGATGTACAGATTATTGCTGTTAGATGAATCCAAATGGACCTTAAAAGTGTCAAATGTATTTAGCACTGTTGTGCTGATTGGGAACACTGTAAATAATCATTATCATTATCATTATCATTATCATTATCATTATCATTATCATTATCATTATTATCATAATCATTATCATTATTATTATTATTATTATTATTATTATTATTTGTTGCAAGCTGGAATGTTTGAAGTGGTAGGTAGTTTGCAGTCTAAACAGAAGGCAGGGATGTCAGAAACAACAACAAGGTTACTTATTCCAGATGAACGCAGTAACTCCACACACAAGACTTCACGACAAGCACACGCTAGACTTGTAACTATACTTCGGCCAACCTCGTTCCCAGGGTCTCTCATCTTACCGCCCCCTGAGGCGAGCGAGGAGAGACCCTGGCACATGCTGGTCACGTGTCTCCCAGAATCTGTTTCTAGAAAATTGTATAGCTTTCTCGAAGTAAAGCTACGGCAGTCTCTGAAGAAAAGCTGGTTGGAAGAAGATAATGTAATATCCGTGATCAAGAAGCAACACACAGTGCCTTCAGTTCCAATCAAATATCCGGTCCCAGCGTCACAGCATAGAATCAAAGTAAGCATTATTTTCACGGAACATCTTAATCTTTGTCCTTGGAGAACCAATACTAAAAACCTCAAAACATGTCTTGCAATAGAATGACGAGCCTAAACAAAGTAGTCAAAGGCCCTGTTCGCACCACGCCAAATTTTGTTAAGTTTGAAAAAATCTGTCAATGCGAAGCCATTTCTAGTGCGAACGATTTTTTGCACCCACCAAAATTTTTGCAAGCGCCACGAAACTTCAAAGATTCCGTCGACTAGCTTTGGAGGCTGTACAAATATTGCCAGGCGAGAAAATCCTTTGTTCTTTGACATCCATCCGTCATTGGGTCGTCAAATTTTGCAGCATAATTATTTACGAAGCGAACGTGACCGTATGACTTCCCGCGAGTGTTCTCTCACTGAACATATTAGAGTATCAGTTAAACCATCGAATGACTCTCTACCCATTCGCATATTTCTACGGAACAAGATCTCAGGAAAATGGCACTGGACAGGTGCAGATGGATTTCGAACCAAGATTCTGCAGGGCGAGGAAATATCCAGTGCGGGTGAAAACGACCGCGATGGCGGTGTCTTCTCTGATGAATTAAAACCTCCAAATGAATAACAGGCAAACCCTAGCAACCAAAACTATAGTTATTAGTTGACATAGCAATAACAGGTTCTGTATGAAAAGCAAAAAGCAATAAGGTGCCATGAAAACATTTCGGGGGAGCATTTTCATTCACAAATTCGACCGGAAACTTCGCGCGAAACAGACACCGACACACATTTCAAGACATCTTGAGGGTATTAATTGATCAAGTTATCTATCACTAAAAAAATTTCGCATCATCATGTGCGAACAGGATTGCAAAAACAAAAAATTGGTGATTACAAAATTTTCAATTTTTTTGCAAACGCAAAACTCAAAATTTCGTCTTAGTGTGAACAGGGCCAAAGTATAAGCACGGTATGGCAAATTACAGAGGTGTCAAACTCTGAGAAACGACATGCCGTTAACCACATGCCGGCCTAAGACTTCAAAAATATGCTATAACACAGTCAAACGACTCCACTATACTTATAATTTCCATTTCGCCTAACAGGGCAGATGTTTCCTTTTCTCAGAAACACCGCGCGTGAAGCAACGAAAGGTCACTGAGAGTCTTTCAGAGAACGAAAATTAAACACAATTCTCACAAACCGTTGGAGTCACGTACACTGATTTATTTGACATAATAAAAATTATTTTTTTCTCTTTGTAGCCTTCTTTCGGTCGAAGATAAATCCAGTTTTTTGATATGAGAAAGCACGGCGAAATGCAGACCGCAAAGAGTCGGTCGATCTCTGCAAAGTTAGGGGACGGCCGACGTCGCGGTGACACCAATAAATCTTTTCACGCTTTCGCTCCTCTCGAAGTAACTTTGGCTTTCATTGATCCCTTGATTACTCTAAAACTGTTTTATCGCCGTTCACAAGACCTACACAGTAGACCTGGTTTTAATTCATACCGAGGAAATGATCAGATGAGTCGAAGATCTTCCATACACAGCCTGGGCCGTAGAGTGCAATTCTTCATTCGCCTTGTTGAGGAGATTTTTACAATATGTTACGTCCTTAATTGAACCACACAACCTACAGCAACTTTGATATTCGTTTATCAGATGATGGATGAGGTTTTCGCCGGCATTTGCAGAATAAGAGCATCATATCGTTCCTGGTTTATTTTGGTGACAACCACATCCCGCACTCCCGTAGGTTAAGTATAGACAAAATTATAACTAGACCACCCTTCCCTTCAATAAGTTAATTGTCATCTCCCAGATTCTGGGAGACACGTGACCAGCATGTGCCAGGGTCTCTCCTCGCTCGCCTCAGGGGGCGGTAAGATGAGAGACCCTGGGAACGAGGTTGTACATCGACCTCCGTCACTCTTGTGTAAACACGACCTCTTGCCAAACATCCACGTGACCCCTCTGTTACCTTCAACAAACACGACCTCTGTCAAAACTTTACACGCGACCTTCGTCACACTTCAGTAAACACTCCTCTAAGGCTCCGTTTACACGGGTCCGGACAAATTTTGCACGGACGAATTTTGTTCCTCGACCGCCTGTTTATATGGATCCGTGCAAATTCTGTTGCAGTGGCGTTTACACGGATCCGTGCAAAGTTTAGACCAGTCGCTGTATTTGATTCCAGGCCATAACCGCGCTATCTGAGCAAAAGTTGCACAATTCAGGTGTTTACACGAGTCTGTACAAATATGGAACCATGCCGGTCGAAAAGTCGACCTGCTTTTTTCAGGTCCCAAACTTGCACACTGAGCCGTTCAAAAATTCGTCCAGTTCCGCCGATCCCGTGTAAACGCAAGGTGGAACCGTGCAAGTTTTTGTCCGTGCAAAGATTTGTCCGGACCGTGTAAACGGAGCCTAAACTCCTCAAACACTCTTGGGATAAAAACCACTTAAAAACTACACCAATTCGCTTATATACTTTACAGCATAAGGTTCTAGAGCTTTCCGGCTCCACTAAATAAAGTAACATTACATTATTAAACTATTTACAGTAGCAGACGTAAACGACTAAAATAAATTGCTTAGTCATTGTGATGCGACACTAATTAATATGCGAGAAGATTCCAGATTAAATTAGCATATTCGTGAATGTTTCATGTCACGCAACAATTTTTCGTAACATTATTATCATTATTATTATTATTATTATTATTATTATTATTATTATTATTATTATTATTATTATTATTATTATTGTTATCAACTCTCCGCTAACGGACACTCTCGTAAGCGGACAGCTCTACTTACGGACGGCTTTTTAAATCCCCGTTTTTACCTCTCAGTCAAACTTTCTATTTACACATTCCCGTAAACGGACACTCTCTCGTATGCGGACGCGGACACTTTTGAAAATGAAATTGGATTTTTCTTTTGTTTACGCTCTCTCGTAAGCGGACACACCATGTACGTAATTGACTCTTGGCAATGAAATTTGTCTTTAATTTGCAATAAATCAACAAAAATATGACCTTTAACAGAGCAACAGAACAGCGGGGATCGCTTTTTACAAATTTCCATTTGTCCGAGGCAAAGCAAGCTGTCCGTTCGTTGCTATTTTTGTCTACGCAATAAAACACAATTAACACCCGCTAATTAACTCTCCCGTAAGCGGACATCCACCCTATTTTTCTTTGGTGTCCGCTTACGGGAATAATTCTCGTAAGCGGACAGCTCTACTAACGGACACGTTTTTCAATTCCCGAGGGTGTCCGCTTACGAGAGAGTTGACTGTAGTTACTTTAGCCCTTTGCAGACCAAATGGGGAGGGGACGGGAAATTATAGGGCTAGCTGATTTTAACGTCCCACAACTCAATCTGCAATATTGAACAGAAGTCACTGAACTCTGCTATTTTATTATCTGAACTGTACTTGGAACTGAGACGCATTGACAGTGCATTTCGTTGTACTCGGACTTTCGATGATTCCATGGCAGTTTAATTCTAAAACACGAATTTTTATGTAATTTTCGAGTTTTCTTTCGTCAGCAAAATTTCACTAACGTTATGGTTGCACAGTGCCGCCTTTTAGCCTTGTTTTAACACTTTTGAGTGGTTTAAAGGTTTCGTGACTTTTTTGAAATATAGAAAAAAATCAAAATCAAGATAAAATCTTCAAGCTACAAAATTGGCAGCAATGTATGTTTTGATTGCATTATGAAATATAATATTGAAAAAAAAAATGATGTCTCTAAATATATTTCCTGCCACTGCTGGTAACTTTTCAGATGTTTTTTGTATTTTGATTGATTGTAACTTAATCTATATTTGCAATAGCATCCTTTTCACTGGTTTTTCCAGCCCGCTCTCTGTTTGCAGTTCGTGAAAGTTCGATTTCAATCATCTTCCAAAACGAGTTTACTGAATACATTTTTTTTTTATTTTACCTCGGCATGTTGAAACCTCCCTGACAGCCTAAGTATTTCAGCAATTCCCCGATGTAGATCGTCAGATGTCCGAAATTTAATCATGAAAACGCAGACGGTAGACAAAGTAGACAATTTTTTTAACATTTCGCAACCATGTTCGACGGGCATCCGTTTTCACTGATCAATGTAACGATCTGTTCTGACTTTTGGGACCATAATTACACTTTCAAAGTATCTTAATGCGAACAGTCAAACATCCTCACCAATAGTACCATTGGCCAATACCGCCACTCGTCAAGGAGCCTTACGATGTTTTACCATTGAAACAAACTGAGAGCTCCCCAGTCGATTGAAATATCATTGCCCCCGCAGGGTTTTGGCCCAG
>JAHPZR010012599.1:15000-21261 GCA_019787425.1 Platygyra sinensis | reverse complement strand
TAATGAGAGATAATTCTGGCTACGTTTACACGCCCAGTATTTGTCTGTAGGACCTGGCATTCAGGAGTTTTAAACTGCCATAATAATAAAAAACATATGGAATCAAACTCCATGCCATTCTCTACTTACACAAATCCCATAATACACCACTTTTACCCCAAAAAAATTTGCATAGGCATTGTTTTAGATTACTCTTGCGACATGTTCATATCCCAGGAGAAATTGCAAACAATGAGTATGCAAAATTCTTGGGGGGTTAAAGAGGTGCATTATGGCATTGTGCAAGTAGTGAATTCTTTGCTTTCAGGCGGAATCACTGGCGGTCCGACATCGGTGATTATTTTGCCGTCCAATTTGGGGATCATTTGCAGTGCTGTACAGACTTCTCGTACTGTTACTAGTGCTGTAAATTTGAGCCATAATTTTCATATAGCATGGCTTCTGAGAAAATTCTTTGTGATTTGCCATATTTTTACCAGCTGTCAGTACATTTCGCCTTCGTTTGGCAATACTTCTGGTAGTAAGGCAAATTGGTGAACGTATTTTACCAGCGTCTTAAAATAATGCTCGAAAGCATCATTTTGTGCCAGATTAGTCGTTTCTTATATATGGCAAAATAAACACCGAGTAACCAAATTTTTGTAAGAAACTGTATTTTAGAATACCCCGTTTTCTTTTAGAACGTGTTCTGTAATGGTAGAGATCATATATGAACTGTGGTTTGAACTGCCTAAAATATAGACATGTCCGTGCTAGGCCGGAACTTGTCGGCAAGTAAAGTGAAGCTCGACTTTCTCTTTCAATTCAAACCTTAGCATGATGCTGTGGCACATCACATTCAGCTATAACGTCAGCTATCAGCAAGGCTGGGTCAAGCCTCCTACCAACAGAGCAACCTAAAGCCAATAAGTTTGTTACGAAAAATTGTGGCGGAAATTGCGTCACTTGGAACATTCGAGTATATGCTAATTTGATCTAGAAGTTTCGTGCATATTTAATTGGCCTTGTCACGGTGACTTAGCAATTTATTTTAGTCGTTTACGTCTGCTGCTGTAAATAGTTTATATTGTAATGTCACTTTATTTAGTCGAGCCGGAAAGTTCTAGAACGTTTTGCTGTAAAGTATATAAGTAAATCGGTGTAGTGTTTAGATGGTTTTATTTCCCAGGAGTGTTGAGAGAATAATCTCGTGAGTCAGTAGTGTTTACTGAAGTGTGACGAAGGTCGCGTGTAATCGACAGAGGTCGTGTTTGTGAAGTGAAACAGAGAGGTTGCGTGGATATCTAGGCAGAGGCCGTGTTTTTATACAAGAGTGACGGAAGTCCAAGTGTGGTTACAAGCCTGGCGTGTGCTTGTTGAGAAGTCCTGTGTGGAAATACTGCGCTCGTGTGGAATAAATATTCTGGTTGTGTTTTCCGACATCCCTGAGTTCTGTTTTGACTACAAACTACGTACCACTAAAAACATCGAACTTGCAACAAAATTCTGGAAAAAACTCCGAGATTTTTTGGTTCAGCCGAGCTTTTTAATCATAGTGCAAGAAATAACCTGCAGTTATTGCACGTTAGTTCAGTTTTTAATGCTTTAAACCTTTCAGGTAAGCAAGGCCCATGACATCCGGCGTGCATCACCCGATTTATTATAAATTATGCGATTTGCCAGTTCAGAATAATTTGATACATGCCAGTTTGCAGTAAAACTTGTCACGAGAAATATAGAACAGCTGTAAGCAGATGTTAATTAAATTTGGCGCTATTAGTAGGTATTAAAATTCACTCCACGATACTGAAGATTATTTGATGTCTGTTGCTTTCTGACGAGTCGTCAGCTTCTCTCCTTGCAGAATAATGAATTTTACTGGTGGAGGAAAACAAAATGAAGCAGTTAGTTTGCAAGTTTTATGTTCATTCACTTGGGCTAGAGGAAAACATGAAGAGTTGATATGTCTTTCAGCCATCGACATTTTTCTGTCAATTACTGCAGTTCTTGGTAATATTCTGATCCTCGTCGCCCTTCGCAAGGTGTCTTCAATTCATTCGCCGTCCAAACTCTTGTTTAGATGTCTGGCCACAACTGATCTCTGCGTTGGTCTTATTACAGAGCCTCTCAGTGTTGTCTATTGGATGTCTCTGGCTTACAAAAAATTTAATCTATGTTACTACTCGTATATCCCGTTTTTTATTGTCAGCTATACTTTGTGTTCAGTATCTTTGCTTACAATGAGTGCAATTGGTGTGGACAGACTTCTCGCCCTGTTGTTAGGGCTGAGATATAGACAAATTGTAACTTTAAAGCGAACGTATTTGATTATAGCAATTTTTTGGATTATGTCCGCTGTTTCTTCAACATTATTCCTTGGAAATCACCTTGTAACTCTATGGTATGGCTATTTAGTTATACCTTTGTGTCTAGTAACCTCAATCGCCTCGTACACAAAGATTTTCCTCAAACTCCGCCATCATCATCAAATACAAAAACAAAGACACGTCCAACAAGAACAACCAAGCCAACCTGTTCCACTGAACATAGAGCGATACAGAAAAGCAGTGTTCAGTGCACTGTGGGTGCAGTGTGCATTAGTTGTGTGTTATTTACCATATGGTATAGTGAGAGCTTTATTTAGTTATGGTAAATCGTCTTCATCCACTTTTGTCCTTTTGGGACCTGCAATGTCTTTAATTTTCTTGAACTCATCGTTAAATCCGATTCTTTACTGCTGGAAGATCAGCGAAGTGAAGCAAGCAGTAAAGGAGACAATCAGAGACGCGCTTTGCTATTTATCGTGTTAGTTTAGTTGCTGAGTTATATAATACGTGTTTCTTTCCTGAAAACGGTAAAGCTTCAAATATTGCTGTATGTAAAGTTGTTTCTTTTTTTGGCAAGCGTCGTAAACAAAAATGTAAATTGTAATAATTTGCAAAGTGCTGAAGAACATCGTCGTAATGTAGGTTTAATGTGGGTTTTCTATTTATAAGAAGTTATGTTTATGCTTCTTATACGAAATTTTCAGTCAATTACGTCACTTGAAAAGTCGTTTGCTTTGCTATTTAGTTTATAAACCGGGAAATTTGGAACTGTTTTAACAAATTTCTCATATCTTTTTGGTTAATTAGTGAGTATAGTATGCATCAGCCAAGACAAATAATTTAAACCTTCAAGTTCTATGCGCTTAGGAAGTCTTCTAGACAACTTATCACCTGCTGTATAAACAACACACCAGTCTTATTGACAGAACTTTCTCTCCGTGTTGAGTATTTTAAAAATAACATACCGTTACCGTTTACCTGTTATTTCCTGTAACATTTTTACAATGTCGCCACGTAGTTAAAGGGCCCTAGTCAGCCTCCGCCATTTTCGATGACATCGAAATTATTGATATAAAATGTTGAAGCGAATTCTTATTGTTTTACTGTAAACTGTGTTCCTGAAGGCATCGTTTAATTATCTTGAGTAGTTTCACAGTGATCGTTCTTCGTTTCGACGGCTCGAAAAAAAATATAATAGCCAAATTCTCGCCTGTAAACAAAAACAAAGGTGTGGCTGACTAAGGCCCTTAAAGGTAGCATACCAGCCGAAATGTGACCATTTTGGGAAAAAAAATATTTTACGATAGCAAGATAGACCTTACTCCTATCTTTGTATTTAAAAAAATTGGAACAAAAATATTGTTTCCCATTTTTCGCTTCTTTACGCATTTCTAACGTTGTTTTGGTCTATTCGTACCGGCGCGCCGGGGTGCTCGTGATAGAAACACAAGTTATGAACAAAATAAAGTTTTCTTCACCTATCACCGTTAATGAATGTTGACAAGTCACTGTGACAATTAGTCAACACATCATTATCATGTTGCATATGCATATTGTAATAATTATCCTTGGGTTTTTCTCACGGCCAGACCACGCAACAATATTTTCGTGCTATTGCCACGTCTCGACAAAAAAGCAAAAGCGATCGAGCTGCAATTTGTGTCAAAGAGAGCGGTAAAGAGAAAAAAAACGGACTGGGCTGACAAATTCACAATCCCGTACTTGGAAGTTGTGCAGGGCAATTGCGTGACGGTAATTTTGTGTCTCTATTCGTCAGTACTGATCACATAGACCAGAAAGCAATTTGTATTGTTTCCTATCCAACCATTCTTACCCAGTTGCTCGCATCTCGGCAAGCATTACTTCCTTGGGAGTTTCTGTTTCACTGGAGTCAGTGATAGTTGTGTGGTCTTGTGTGATTCTCTCCCTTGCGCGTTCGGCTTCGCATCTTATTCCTGGTGGTATTTGTCCCCGTTACCTTTTTCCCATTTTTCGCTTCTTTACGCATTTCTAACGTTGTTTTGGTCTATTCGTACCGGCGCGCCGGGGTGCTTGTGATAGAAACAACAAAGGCCCATGTGGCTTGAACAACTTTATTCCAAATAAAACTGTAACATAATCCCGTGAGTGGCAGAGAACAAAAAGAGGAAAAATACAAGGTAAGAAACGACAGAAAAAACTTACGCCTTTCCGGGCTACAATGGCACCGCGTGGTCGAACCAACTAAAACTAACTGAAGCGCATGCTCGGAAGTAATGACGCAAAGTCGAATGGTCACGCAAACGTGACAGACTTGCATGATATAAGGCACACGGGTGCCGTTACACTATTTATAATACAAATTACCAGTCAGAGGAATGAAACCTCCGAAAACTTGGATGAAACACCTCCAATTCTAGACAGTAACAACTTACCTTCGGTGCGAGTGACCAACAGCGATGCCTGGTAGAACTGAAATGTAGAATCTAATTCCCGCGCGGACATCTTGTCTCGTCATCATTTGAGCGCTATGGTTATTCCCGGTAAATAGCGACTTTGAATAGCGTCAAGACAAACTATTTTCTGGGGCGCCACCAAAACACGGTTTTTATGCATCGCCAAGAAAACCGCAGATCACACTATTGAAGGGGTACAATGTAAAAAACTTCTTTTGCGTAGCCATGAGGTACCGGGAAGTTTCCATGCATCTTAATTGTTTGCACAAGGTACAAGGTTTCTTTGCCAGCGGCGGTTCTTTGTTAACTTCGCAAATGTATTTACATTTTTGGTATCCAGGTATCAGTTATTCTTTTTGACAAATAATCAACAATAGTCATGACTTCTTGCGGCCAATTTTAATTGCCCCAAGGCACAAAACAGGCTTCTCGTATTGATTTTACTAATAGGTTTGGCTAAATGGTTTTTGAAAACCGGGCAAGTAATAAATGGCAGTCTCTCACACTGATTGGTAATTTAATGTCCCTTCTTACTGGAAACGTTAAATCTCACACCAAAAACAAATCAGTCTTGAATACACGAGCTTCCATTTGATGGAGAGTCTGTCAAAGGTGAAGCTTTCCTCGTTAGTCTGGAAAATAAGGGGCATTTTAAGGGACAATGTTAGTGTTAGCGCCAACGATTGCAAAGCCATTTTCGCAAATCAGTCACCCTATTTTTCATTGCAACTAGTCTCCAAAAAAGATCCAAACCAACACTGCACAACAAAACCAGCCCCTATATGGGGCGGGTTGAAAGGAGAGTTCAGGGACTGGACTAAACAAGGTCCTACAACTGCCAATTTAACTGCTCCTGAACTGGAACATTATCTAAAGAGTGGGTCATTGCTTGCATACAAACAGCTTAAAAAAACTGCACAACGATACGAAAACACCTCAAAGTTTAAGAAAACCCTACCGCCTGTCGAGTTATTTGGGCTTAGGATAGAGGCACACAGCGGTCAAACGGGGCGCGCGTGCGCAGTTCCCCCCAAAACTTTCGCTTAACAAAGTCTTAAATTTTCGAAAATTTTCGCTTTCAAGCCCAAAGTTAAGACAGTCGCTGAAAAGTTAAGCTTTAAACTTCGCATATCACCAGGACATTTAGTGATGGACATCGTAAAGTCCTCCCAGCTTGTAATTTTCTCTCACAGTACTATTTTTTATAACATTTTCCTACAGTAGTCTTGCAGGTTTTCTCTTCAAACTCTTACGAAGTTCGAGGCGGCGAAAACCGGAAGTGGCGTTGGATTTTTGCGTTTGACCGCTGTGTGGGATAGAGGAGGTTGGACACGATCCGAAATGCAACATGGGTAAATAATCCAATGGGCTTCAGTTTACGCGAGCTCTCGTGGCGTTCGGATCTCTGACTAGGTGACCGAAGACACGCTTAAAGCGGAATTTCGCTCATATTTTCGATATAAATGCTGGACATCGAACTTTCTTCTACCCCACAATACCTTGGATTACCTTACCTACAC
>JAHPZR010012599.1:0-10000 GCA_019787425.1 Platygyra sinensis | reverse complement strand
GGGGCTCCTGAAAAATTAAACCAGTAGCGAGGGGGGCTGCTAAAATTTCGAGCTTTGAGATTCAATATCTTCATCCCCCTTGTCATATTGAGTGAATTTTCCCCAATGACATGGAAAAAAATCTGCCATGCAGGAGGAGGGAATGAGGCAACCAACTTCTTCCATTCATGCTTGACTTATCTTTGTTTTGGCACCACCATATTGAATTTTTTGACACGCTGCTTTGCCAAAAATTGGTGGTGCAGAAAATCAAAAAGTAATAATCTTTTCCATTTATTATTACACCTAATTGCAATAACGTTGTCATAGAAAAAAGCAAAAAGCAAAAATCCAAATAGGAATTAATTAGGGAAATTTGAATTTCCATTGTTCTCAGATACCGTACATGAATGAAAAATATAATGTAAATGAATGGCATGAATAAAATATGTATATTTCATTCACATACAGTATCTAAGAACAATGGAAATTTAAATTCCCCTAATTAATTCCTATTTGGCTTTTTGCTTCTTGCTTTTTTCTGTGACGTTATTGCAATTAGGTGTTTCTCTTTTGTTCAGTAAAATGTATGTGCCAACTTTCCCTCAATAACCTTAGAAGACACAAAGTAAAAGCCAGTCTATGCAAATGACATTGTAATTATATTAGCTATAAATGCTGTATTAATAATGCTGTTACTTTATAGAAAATGGAACAGCAAGAACATAAATAAAAAAGTGTAAGATTTACAAGTCCAATCAGAAGGAGTGTTGAACTGATTTTTGTTGAGGGGCGGTGTTCATGGTTGAGGGTCCTCATGTCTCTTGTGGGGGGGTCCACATGTCGGTTGTCGGTTAAAATTTCATTACTTTGCCGCTTGTCGGTTAAAATGTTTGACCTTTGCAGTTGTTGGTAAATCCCAGTTAACTTTTTGTCGCTAGTCGGTAATTTTTTTCCTTGTTTTGTTGGTAGACAGTAATATTTTCTAGCCCATTGTCGCTAGTCGGTTAACCAGATTCACACCCTCATGGTTGATGTCTGAGCACTGGCACTCGGATGCCAGAAGAAAAATAATATTATTTTCAGACACTGGATATCAAAGCACCCAACTGCTAAGTAGTTGTATATAAGTCTCCAGCAAGAATAATACTCGGTCCATAGCTGGTTACTAAGTGTAAAAAAAGCCATAATCTTGTGGCAATAATCTTTCTACAATTAAACCATCTTTGCACATTTTTCATTTAAGTTCTCCATCTTTATGCATTATTTTGCTGATAAACATTAGAACACACAATGTATTTACAAGTCTTGTCACAATTACATTTTAATGTATAACAATGTCAATGTAAATCTTATACAAGCCCTATCAAAATAGGAGGTTAAATCAATTTGTTGGTTACCGTACAATAATATAATACAGTACAATACAGATTTATTGTCTAATATGCTTAGCTTATATTATAGTTAATCTTGTAGAAGTAATCTTCTTTCGACAAAAAGTTCATAATTTTTTGTTTGAATTTCTGCTCAACCTTCTTGGTGCCTTTCTGATAAACATCTCTGAGACTCTGCCTTTTTTATTTGGCCACTAAATAATTGGATGTTGGTCAGAGGCCTCTTGCAAATCTGTACACCAGGATGTACTCGACTCGACTTATGAAGACTGCTGGAAGGCATCGCATAAAAGCCTTGCCCGAATCGACTTTTCTGAGGAAGAGAGGAGACGCTCATTAATAAATGTAACCTTTCGATTTAGGTCTAAGGTCGCGCTCACTCCTTCAATGAACAAGGCACTGCTTTCACAGCCTGGAGTAAGCTTACTTGTAAGTGGTCGTTCTGTAGATTTCCTTTGTTAAACGAGCGAAAACTACAATACAGTCCGTCAGTTTGTACATTGACAATTGAAATTTATAAAAAAAAAAACACCCTTCAAATTTAACTTTTAAAAAAGACTTACCTGATATCGCCAAGTCATCAAATGATTCTTCAAGGTCTTAAACCAGTTGGACTTAAAAATATGACTCGTCCTCTATGCCTCTTTTGCAGCCATCGTTCGAGACCGAAATATCGCAAATTTTGGACCTAGCGTTTACATCGTGTTCAGTAATGAACTACTAAGACCGATCACTACTAGGGATTAAAAACTCAGGAAAAGTACCATGACGAGAAAACGACAAAATTGCAAAGAAATCGACCAAATTTTCGCAGGCGTTTCGACTCTCTTCTTTCTCCTTCCCGTGATCCCTCGCGTGCTCGTCCCCAGTTTCTCGTGTTTCTAGCTGGCCTGCTTCATCTATTTTGTGACTGAAATCGAAGCTTCTGAGGAGGAGGCAGTACCGTTACCGTTTACCTGTTTAGAGCTTCTGCCTGAGAGACCAGCGCAGACTTGGAAATGAGAGTCGGCCCATTTCGCTTAAAATTGGTACACGATGTTGTTATGAGGACTTATGCAATATGCCAAAGTTTCAGCTTCAATGAACTTTTTTCAGCCGAGTTTGGATATCAACCTCTCAGGGGTCCCCAGAGACTGATTTTCAGTGCAACTTTGGCCACTTTTCAATATCTCTTTTAGCAACGTATAATCAATTTTTGACCAAAAGAAGACTATCTTTGTAATGCCCTAGTCTTATTTTTTTTATGGGTAAACAAATCAGCTCATGGCAATATTTTGTTAGCCAGTGGTTACGTCAACTTGGACCTATTTGAAAAATATGGGAAGCAACCGGAAATGGCCTGTTTTTCAGACCTTCGATGCCCATGTTTTATATCGTGAAGTCTTAATATCCCTGCAAAGTTCAGCCCTTGGTTTAGTAATATCAAGAAAAAAATACTAACGTTAAGGCTCTTTTACCAAGAGAAAACTTGCAAGAAGCCGATGACTAACCTGGCCACTTCCGGTTAAAGTTTCAACAAAGTGTGTCGGTAAAAATCAGCTGTTTAATTTCGATTAATACCTTTTTTGCTTCTAAGTTATGATTTAGAGACTCTGAAGCTAGATGTAACCGAAAAGACATTCCGTTAATTAGAAATTTTCATGTGTTTTATTTTTTGGCACCGATCAGATTTTTGTCCGGCAACGGGTACGGTTATAAATTACGTGGAAGTAGTCTTAAAATTACTGATAATGGACGGGCTGTGAAGAAGGATATATTGTATAGCTAACAACCCATCTCTTGCTGGTTAATAACAATCTACCATTGCATCTTTTGTGGTCTAAACTGCGATATTAAGGATTTCATGACAAGTGAATTACAACCCTGTGGCTCCAAGTGATGAAGCGCTAATTAAATCAAGAAATAAGCCAAGCTTTCTGGTCCCATTTCGTACTATAATCCACCTATTTGGGACTTCCTTTCTGAAGGAAAACAGTTTAGCGATCATTCTCAATTCGTCGGTGTAGGTGTCGGCCCTACAAGAACCAGAAATCTGCAAACGTAGTACGTAAACAGCTGGCTGACCTCAGTCGGAAGATCAATGTGGATATTAGCCCAGTTTACACAAGTAGAAAGATCAAGGATGAAATTAAGGTCAGGGAAGACAAGCCGCCTCTTGTGAGTCAACAATGCGTGCTGTGGTCATTTCAGTGTGGCCTGTGTGATGCAGGCTATGTCGGCTACACGCGCCGACACCCACACCAACGAATTGAAGAACACAAAGGATCGGTGGCAATTTGAAACCACCTCAGAGATCAGAGCAGCACGATATGGAGTCAGAAAACATCGCAAAGAGTTTTCAAATCTTAAGAAAGTGTCAGAAAAAAATTGACTGTCTTATTTTTGAAATGTTTTTTGTCAAAGAACTGAAACCAACACTAAACAAACAGTGTGATTCAACTCGCGCCAAACTATTTGTTTAGAGCAATTCTAGCTACGATTATTTTATTTTTTCCATTGTATATTTTAACACTTTTTAACCTTTTGCGTCACATTTTAGCGTTCGCCGCATTTTTATCTATTGTAACTTGTTTTAACATATTTACGTTAATTTAGAAAGCTTAACTCACTTGAAAATGATCTCGAAGAGGTCGAAACGTTGTTAATTTTTAGCGCTAATTTTGATTTAAAAAACACTAGAACATATTTGTGGAAGTAAAGGATGGTTCTACGCAGACATGTGTTAAGTAATATTTCAAAAACGAGTGCGAGTGTTTCATCAGGTTTCCAAACGCGAGAAACATTTGGTTTTATTGTTTTCGAGCGTTTGGAAACCTGATGAAACACGAAGCACTCGTTTTTGAAATTACTTCTCCAACAAAGAAAATTAGTTTAAATTATCATTTGAATAAGATTTCCCAATTCAACTATTATATTTAAGACGTGAAATGTGCATGATCCTCAAAACAATGTGCATGATGTGCATGATCCTATCACCTAATTGCTGCGCTGCATGTGACAATTTGTGAATATTCATCAACTGATGTCACGTTGTTACCTAGCCGTTTGTCAGTTCCGAGCGAACACGTTGCCTCACAGAGCAAATGGCAAAGTGCAGATTTAGACCTCTTAAAACTAGCGAAGAAGAGGAAAAGTGTGTGGCCAGCGCAATTCCGAGGTAACGTGTGCATTTGGTCTGATAAAATTTCTAACGTCAGTGCCAATTTAGGTCGCAAGTGTACAGCAAGTTTGAAAGTGAACCAAAACACGAGGTCGCCACCATCGAGCGAGAATTTAAATTTAGAAAAATAATGGGCTTTTCTGTTTTGGGTAGTTTAACAACTGTACCGTTACATTCAACATTAGCAGTAAATAATTTAGGTTTAAAGTTTGTTTCGTAAAATGTGTGATTAAATAAAGTTGTTAATCGCCACGTGTTTTTGTTGCTTTATGAATATGCAGATTAAGAAATCGTTTCAAACACGGGTTTCTTTCAAGGCCGTGTTTTCAACTCGTTTTTCATTGGGTTTCTAAACTCATCCACGTGACCAGAATAAGATGCTCTGGTTGGGTAAGAGCTGCATGAATAATTAATGAGTTTGAGAACGTTAAGTAAATATTAATTAAAGTAGTTATTTAAATTCAGCCTTCGAAGCTGAAGCTTATTTGATTCTGTGTGAATTCTAAAGCAACATCTGCTTCGTTAAAACTAAAGATCTTCCTCGCATTGCAGAATAATGAATTTTACTGTTGGAAGAAATCAAACTCAAACAGTTTTACAAACTCGATGTTCTGCAACTTGGGCAAGTGGAATACATAAAGAGTTGAGATATGTTTCAGCGTTCAACATTTTCCTGTCCATCACTGCAGTTCTTGGTAATATTCTGATCCTCGTCGCCCTTCGCAAGGTGTCTTCCCTTCATCCACCGTCCAAACTCTTGTTTAGATGTCTGGCCACAACTGATCTCTGCGTTGGTCTTATTACAGAGCCTCTCAGTGTTGTCCATTGGATGTCCATGATTCATTCACATTCGAATCTTTGTCTCTACACAGGGGTTTCCTGCGTTATTGCGGGCTACATTCTGTCTGCAGTATCTTTGCTGACAGTGACCGCGATAAGCGTGGACAGACTTCTCGCTCTGTTGTTAGGGCTGAGATACAGACAAGTTGTAACTTTAAAGCGAATATATGTGATTGTAGTTATCTTTTGGATTATATCCGCTGTTGTTTCGATATCGTACCTTTTAAATCGCCTTATACCTATTTGGTATGGCTATATACTTATTCCTTTTTGTCTTTCATCATCAGTCTTCTCGTACACAAAGATTTTCCTTAAGCTCCGTCGCCATCAAACTCAAGTACAGGGCCATGTCCAGCAAGAACAACTAAACCAACCTGCTCCACTGAACATAGAGCGATTCAGAAAAGCAGTGTTCAGTGCACTGTGGGTGCAGTGTACATTAGTTGCTTGTTATTTACCATTTCCTATAGTGCGAGCTTTACTGGACAATAGTAAACTATCTCCATCCAGTTCTCTCATGATCTGTTTTGATGTTGCAATGTCTCTGATTTATTTGAACTCATCGTTAAATCCGATTCTTTACTGCTGGAAGATCAGCGAAGTGAAGCAAGCAGCAAAGGAGACAATCAGAGAAGCACTTTACTTTTTACCGAGTTAGTTTAGCAGTCATTTGAGACGGTTAAACGTGTAGTTTCCTTACAACGGTAACACTTCAAATATTGCTGCATTAAACTGAGTTGTTTCTTCACGGTGCTATGACAAAATATAGTTTTGTGCTTTGTACTGGATGAATTTTATTGTAATGCATTGTAGTTTTGAATTTTAAAGCACAAACTGAAATTTTAGCGTTATATCTTTGTAACTTGTAGTATAAAAGCTTAATGCTGTATTAACTTGAAACGGCCAGTTTAGGAAAAAAGACAGGTGAGAAACTGTTTATTTCAAAAACGTCATTTGAAATTACCATTATAAATACAACGTTCTGAATGCCCAAAAACCTTTTTGAGTTTTGACATGTTTTAGCACTCCCACATGAGTGAGTAAGCTTTTCTCGCGTTGATGATTGGTTAACTCGGAGACATAAATTGGCCAAGTTCTATTCACCTCCACTTGTCAAGCAGATGCGAAAAAGACAGCACATAAAAATAGCGCTCAACAACCATTTTCAATGTCTTCGAAAGAGTGCACTTTTTACACTACTGTTGTTAACAATCGCAACATTATGATTGATGGTAAACCACTCTTTTATAAGTGTTGGTTTGAAAAGAATATTACACGTGTCGAAGACCTCCTTGATAATAACGGTAACTTTTTATCCTTTAATCAGTTTTCCGAACAATATCAACTGAAAACCCCTTTACAGCAGACAAATAGCTCGTTTACATTGCTTTTGTCTGAGTCACAGGGGATGTTTAATTTGGGTCGAATTTGTCAAAATTTCGAAGCAAAAGTTTTAAAACCAGCTTAATGACATCAACCCGTGCTCTGTTCTCTGATAAAGCACGCTGTTTCAGCCCATCAGAGTGCGCGTTATATAGAAACTTTATTACAATACTATTTACACTACAATATTTTCAATTTACACTAAATTAACATTTCTTTTTTCTCTTTTTTTGCCCTGTAAGCCTACGTATTTTGATATTTAACAGCAAAAAAGAAAGTTCTGTCAATTACACTGACGTGTTATTTAATACAGCAGGTTGTAAATTGATGTAAAGACTTTATGTCCAGGTCCAACTGCTCACTAATGGAGGAGAAATTACTTTCCAAAGTATAAACTCAAAACATAAGCAAGTCAAAACTATGAGGATATATTGTCCCGATGTTACGGAGTCATCATGAATTTTACTGTTGGAAGAAAGCAAACTCAAACAGTTTTACAAACTCGATGTTCTGCAACTTGGGCAAGTGGAATACATGAAGAGTTGATATATGTTTCAGCCTTCAACATTTTTCTGTCCATCACTGCAGTTGTTGGCAATATTCTGATCCTCGTCGCCCTTCGCAAGGTGTCTTCCCTTCATCCACCGTCCAAACTCTTGTTTAGATGTCTGGCCACAACTGATCTCTGCGTTGGTCTTATTACAGAGCCTCTCAGTGTTGTCCATTGGATGTCCATGATTCATTCACATTCGAATCTTTGTCTCTACACAGGGGTTTCCTGCGTTATTGCGGGCTACATTCTGTCTGCAGTATCTTTGCTGACAGTGACCGCGATAAGCGTGGACAGACTTCTCGCTCTGTTGTTAGGGCTGAGATACAGACAAGTTGTAACTTTAAAGCGAATATATGTGATTGTAGTTATCTTTTGGATTATATCCGCTGTTGTTTCGATATCGTACCTTTTAAATCGCCTTATACCTATTTGGTATGGCTATATACTTATTCCTTTTTGTCTTTCATCATCAGTCTTCTCGTACACAAAGATTTTCCTTAAGCTCCGTCGCCATCAAACTCAAGTACAGGGCCATGTCCAGCAAGAACAACTAAACCAACCTGCTCCACTGAACATAGAGCGATTCAGAAAAGCAGTGTTCAGTGCACTGTGGGTGCAGTGTACATTAGTTGCTTGTTATTTACCATTTCCTATAGTGCGAGCTTTACTGGACAATAGTAAACTATCTCCATCCAGTTCTCTCATGATCTGTTTTGATGTTGCAATGTCTCTGATTTATTTGAACTCATCGTTAAATCCGATTCTTTACTGCTGGAAGATCAGCGAAGTGAAGCAAGCAGTAAAGGAGATAATTAGAGAAGCACTTTACTTTTTACCGAGTTAGTTTAGCAGTCATTTGAGACGGTTAAACGTGTAGTTTCCTTACAACGGTAACACTTCAAATATTGCTGCATTAAACTGAGTTGTTTCTTCACGGTGCTATGACAAAGTATAGTTTTGTGCTTTGTACTGGATGAATTTTATTGTAATGCATTGTAGTTTTGAATTTTAAAGCACAAACTGAAATTTTAGCGTTATATCTTTGTAACTTGTAGTATAAAAGCTTAATGCTGTATTAACTTGAAACGGCCAGTTTAGGAAAAAAGACAGGTGAGAAACTGTTTATTTCAAAAACGTCATTTGAAATTACCATTATAAATACAACGTTCTGAATGCCCAAAAACCTTTTTGAGTTTTGACATGTTTTAGCACTCCCACATGAGTGAGTAAGCTTTTCTCGCGTTGATGATTGGTTAACTCGGAGACATAAATTGGCAAAGTTCTATTCACCTCCACTTGTCAAGCAGATGCGAAAAAGACAGCACATAAAAATAGCGCTCAACAACCATTTTCAATGTCTTCGAAAGAGTGCACTTTTTACACTACTGTTGTTAACAATGGTCTCCGTGAGCCATATTTACAGCAGACAAATAGCTCGTTTACATTGCTTTTGTCTGAGTCACAGGGGATGTTTAATTTGGGTCGAATTTGTCAAAATTTCGAAGCAAAAGTTTTAAAACCAGCTTAATGTCATCAACCCGTGCTCTGTTCTCTGATAAAGCACGCTGTTTCAGCCCATCAGAGTGCGCGTTATATAGAAACTTTATTACAATACTATTTACACTACAATATTTTCAATTTACACTAAATTAACATTTCTTTTTTCTCTTTTTTTGCCCTGTAAGCCTACGTATTTTGATATTTAACAGCGAAAAAGAAAGTTCTGTCAATTACACTGACGTGTTATTTAATACAGCAGGTTGTAAATTGATGTAAAGACTTTATGTCCAGGTCCAACTGCTCACTAATGGAGGAGAAATTACTTTCCAAAGTATAAACTCAAAACATAAGCAAGTCAAAACTATGAGGATATATTGTCCCGATGTTACGGAGTCATCATGAATTTTACTGTTGGAAGAAAGCAAACTCAAACAGTTTTACAAACTCGATGTTCTGCAACTTGGGCAAGTGGAATACATGAAGAGTTGATATATGTTTCAGCCTTCAACATTTTTCTGTCCATCACTGCAGTTGTTGGCAATATTCTGATCCTCGTCGCCCTTCGCAAGGTGTCTTCCCTTCATCCGCCGTCCAAACTCTTGTTTAGATGTCTGGCCACAACTGATCTCTGCGTTGGTCTTATTACAGAGCCTCTCAGTGTTGTCTATTGGATGTCTCTGGCTTACAAAAAATTGAATCTTTGTTACTACTCATATATCCCTTATGTTATTACCAGCTATACTTTGTGTTCAGTATCTTTGCTTACAATGAGTGCAATTAGTTTTTTTTTTTTTCTTTTCTTTTTTTTTTTTTTTTAAATTTACATTTACATCTTTTCTTAGTTTGTAAAATACAGCTATACATAGATTATGACAATTTACGTGCGACTATGATTAAATCACAAGACTTAATTTCGGCGAGATAAAATTAAAAAAACGGAGAATAGAGAAAGAAAGAGAAGGCACTACAGAATTAGTAGAAGACTGTGCACACTAAATAAAACAAAAATAAAATAAAAAGGATCTAAAAAGATTACAAAATATTTCCATATGCTTTATTAAATTGTATAATTTTGTTGTTTGCAATAGCAATTTCTCGCTGTATATTAATTTTTTCCTTTAAGAGTGCTAGAAAGCTGTCAAAACAAAGCTTTTTTTCGTGTAAGCAGCTATTATATATAGAATACTTTGC
>JAHPZR010012598.1:40000-44680 GCA_019787425.1 Platygyra sinensis | reverse complement strand
CAAAATTTTCCTACTGTGACCAAATCAAGTTTAATGAACCTGTACGTAAATCAGGAATTCCAGAATAGCAGCATATGCCTAGCCACTAACTGTATGTTAATGTCTTCTAACTGTTAATGTTTTCTAGCTGATAAACTAGCTGTTACTCTGTCGAAAATTTTACTGAAATGCATCTGTAAACATACACCTGCAGATGGCGTAGTGCGCGCGCAAAACAAGTGCGAGATACGCAAATGTTTTAGTTACTGGGAGGGTAACAGGGAAAAATGTATGCGGCGCCGTAAAAGTTTTCAAGCAAGATGAATAACCCTATGTTTTATGTTATGGAGTGGAGGTAGCAAGCCGTCTATATTTTAGCTTAACCAGAGGCTGTAAGAGACGCGAAAAGCGCTATTACAACAATGTAAAACCATACCAAAAATGGTTTATAAGTCACAATCCACCATGCAGTTTTTAAAAGATCTTTATAAATATGTTTGCCTTGCTGTATGTAAAGGAGAATTCTACGGAAATCTCTGAAAAAAATATCCTTTCCTTCTTTTTTTTCAGAAAAATGCTGCTGTCACCATTTTTGTTTAGAT
Organism: Platygyra sinensis; assembly: GCA_019787425.1. NCBI lineage: Eukaryota > Metazoa > Cnidaria > Anthozoa > Scleractinia > Merulinidae > Platygyra > Platygyra sinensis. The sequence goes on along the minus strand of JAHPZR010012598.1, from coordinate 44,099 downwards.
TCAAGGCTAATTATCGCGGAAAAAATGCATGGCTACCCCAATTTTTCTTTGTGGGCTCCAATAGGCCCTTTGCACGATCCGATCCCATGATACGGGATAAATTATGCTGGGACGCAAATAACGCAGTGGGATTTTCAAAACAAAGGAAATTCGGGCTAGACTGGTAAGAGTTCTGTTGTTTTGAAAGTGCCATTGCGTTAATTGCGTCCCAACATAATTTATCCCGTACCATGTGACCGGATCGTGGAAATTAAGGGCCTATAGCCCTTGCAAGCATCTACTTTTTTCCGCGTGGTACATGTATTTGCAGAGCTATAGTAAATCTTTCTACTCCTGTAAAATACGTATACCCACGACCTCTGACCTTTTCCTTTATACACCATTTGCTCACCTTTCCACCCTCAGATGGGAACCAAGGCGCAAAGTGTTCAGCCGAGACTCGGATATCTTGTGCAGTAGCGGATCTGTCGCAGTGGACTTGTGTATCATTGTCTAGTTCGGAATCTGGAAAGAAGTGAAGACATTCCTCTTGTCTGCAACGTTCTGTATGGTGATTTTGGCAGAATTTTACTGCACGTCCTTGGCAACAAACTGGACATAAAAAGCTGAGCTCACATGCTACGTTCTTAACCCAAAAGAACTTGTTCCGCATGCAATCAATCATCCAAGAAACTGGTTACGAACATCCCGAGCCGAGATCACATCAGACGTGTCAAAGGTTTCATTACCTGTTAGGATAAGAAACTCTATGGACAAGGAATGGCAAAGAAGCACAACAGAACGGTTTTCTCCTGGAAGGATGTAAAATCTGGCAAAATTGTTGAAAAATTGAGGGGCTGCTTGCCGCGGGAATCTGTCGATACACCATCGAAAGAACTCTAGAACAAGCCGGGGAAAGAAGCCTGCAGGAACCTGGCCAGTTTGAAATTTAAGAAACAGAGATGGAATTTGTGCAGATGCAACAAGATCGCTGATCTCTTTTGGTGGATGTGACTTCAACATAGATGGCACCAGATACTGCTTGCTGTACGAATCATCTTTTTGTAAGGGCCATGGACACAATAAGCTGAACTTTTCCATTATTGCAATAAGATTTTCGCAAGGTTCTGTCTGTGGAATCAGAGAACCCCAAGCATGTTTTAGTAGCTTTTCCTCTAGGAGTCCTTCCTTCTCAAGTTTACACCATAGATCAACGTATTGCTTCTCTTTCCAATGATAGGGCGTGACTGTAATTACCTTCTTGAAGACATCAATCAGCCACTGCGGATCCAAGACCACCACATCATTCAGCTCTGGCGTGTCATCAAAGTGAATTAAAAGTCGTAGGTCATGTAAATAGTTCAACAATGTAAAGAACTCACTGTCTTTGTTAATGATGCACTCCTTGGACGCTAGATGTTTTGCTTCCGCGAGTGAAATACAATGGTGCCTTTCATTCCTCAGAGTTTCAAGACATTTCTCGTATCTTAACCATTTAATTGGAATGATTTCATTTACGTGAGGTAACTCCCTGGCAACGGCAAGTACTTCTTTCCGCAAGCGCGCGACTTCTTCACATTCGAATTCACTACCCGACTTTGTGTTATCAACGACAAATACGTCACACAATTGGGGACCGTATGGCTTCTCCTTTAGCGTCCCAAATATCTCATTGGCGAGTTCAAATGGATCGCGACCGCTGTAAGGTTTATCAGCATGAGTGCAAACTAACATAACTGGTGGAAGCTTCTTTGGTAACACCTCAGATCTGTGATCGTCATCGTTATCTTTGTCTTGACTGGCTAGGGAAGCCACAGAAGTCATCCAAAAATCCAGATAATCCAAATTGGTTTTTAGATTGAAGCTATCTTCAGATTTCTTGTAGAGTCCTTGCTTTACGATTGGTTTGGCTATGCCATGTGGATTTTGGCTGAGGTCGTAGACCAACAAATAGATTGCTCTTGCTGTGAGAAAGAGTGGGTGTGTCACATAGAAAACCGACTGTCCTGCAAAGTCCCACATAATTGAATAGATGTCATCGCTATCTTCTACCAAGCCATTTTGAAGTAGCGTTTCAGTTATAACAGCAATTTCTTCAAAATTTGACTCAGTTTGTACTTGTGTTGCGACAAGAGCATCTTCTTCTGGAGTTAGCTCTGTTGAATCAGTTACTTCCCCTGCTGGTCTAACAGGCTCGTGTATTGTGTCGACAGGTGTGAGATCTCCAGATGATGGCTCGATTGGCTCCGGACCTGTGAATGACTCGTGTAGTTTTGTTTCCATCAGCATATCAGCTATCTCAATTTCTCCTGAGTCACCATCAGCTCTTCTTTTATTCCCTATAACGCTGTCTGCCTTCATTAACCTTTCAACAACCAACCGTGCTGCGTTATGCACAAACGAAATGGCTTCTGCATCAGACGTTGACTCTTCATCTTTTTTTCCTGCCAACCCAATGTCTTGGGTAATTTGGAAATGACCTCGATCCACATCAATGCCGACAGTGCTATCTTCTTCTGGGTTGAAAAGTAACCCTTTCAATGACTTCTTCAGGCTGGTTTTCCCTGATCGGTCTTGTCCAATCAACATCAACGGTACCCTCTTGACACACGTTTTTCCTTCAGCCAGGGCATCACTATACGCTTCCACAGCTAAAGGACCCCGCGCAAGAATCTCGGGTGGAACTGTACAAAAAACATAAATAAATTATTAGCTGCTGGTGACAATAAGCATGAAAATGATAATTTTTGAAATTATCAGTCCCTTCCCCAGTACGGTACGTTGTGTACAAATTTTGCCTATCGGCGAGATGAATGCCTGCCCTGTTGGTGAAACGTAGAAGATACTTTAAAAAACGTGGTTGTGAACATATTTTCTCGGACAAAACCTCGCATATCTCTAAATATGTTCATTCCTCCGATGGGTGCTCTAATGTAGTCTAGTTCTAGAATTCTGATGTTCTGTTTTCATCATCTGATAGACCAAACAAAAAGACTTAACCTGACGATTAACTGAGACAATTACATGCCGTTCTGCGTTTTACCATTACAAAACGTTTTCCGAAAACAGAGCGTGCGTAGTATCTTAAAGTTGTACTATATAATCTAGCTTAAACACCAAGTAGGTTCCAGCGTTCAGTTGAAAGTTGATAAAACTTTTCGTATTTCACCTTTTTGTCTGATTCTTTTCATCTCACGAACAACAAAGCCTTGAACTTCCTTTACAAACCGAAGAAACTCAGGCAATTTCTGAAGTATAACCTTTGGTTCCCATTGCCCGCTGCTGAGTAGTTTGTCCCACTCATCACAATGCAAATGAAGGTCAGTCTGCAATGAAAAGAGGAGAAAACATAAACGTAAGGCAACCGTATTTGGGAACAAGCATAACTAACGTATTTTACATCAACTGAAACCAATGATGGCGATTTTGATAGACGTTTATCAAACTCATTAATAATCCATCAAGTTAAAACAAAGCAAATCAAAACCGTGAAGGAGGTTTGGATACCCGGTCTTAATTAGCATAGATTTTGACGATTTTACTCCTCAGTTTACCCCTTAGTTTTTGTTTCGATTGAGAAGATATATCAAACACGGAGACAGTGTATCATCGGCTATCCAAACACCTCGAATTTCGTCAAAAATACTCCGCTGCACGTCGTATTTTCAACTCTCTTCTCGGTGTTTGGATACCCCGATGAAACACTGCCTCTCGTGTTTGATATTTTACGTGAAAGATGTGTATTTTAATTCAGTCTACTTATGTTAAAGCAAATGCACAGTTACTATGAAGCCTACACACGAGGCAACTTTACTTGTATATCTCATGTTGACTGAATATTTAAGAAATAGAAAACATGTACCGTGTTTCTATCGAGTTATACAAACACGAGTGGAAGTTTGGGAGAACGAGAAATGCTGTGGGAACACGAGCCGCAGGCGAGTGTTTCCACAGCTTTTTCGAGTTCTCCCAAACTTTCACGAGTGTTTGTACAACTCGATAAAAACACGGAGTACATGTTTTCTATCTCTTTTAGAAAACACCACGACGAGAAAAAGGAAAACAACTTGTTAACTTTGATTATCAAAATGTAAATTCTCTTTGCTGGGGCCATCACTAC